>JAGKPW010000631.1:0-16891 GCA_019926035.1 Melaleuca alternifolia | reverse complement strand
ATGATCGCACCAGTCATGTTACGCATTGCAAATTTACTTGAAGCGACTCAATTTCTCTTCTCGAAGGAAGTCTAGAGTGTTCAACTTCCGGCTTTTAAGCGACTCAATTAACGCAATTTCCCGAGCCCGACTCGATTAACGGGATACTACTTATGTACGACGGAATACAAAAATGAAAATTGCTTGGTAAACGGAATTCCCGCGTCTCTACGTTCTCGTGCCTAACTTTCTATCCCGATGGACTCACGGGGCCCGTGAGTACTGTTCGGAAAGCTCGTTTCGAGGCCAACACCCCAGGGCCGGAATAATCCGTGAGGATAAAAAGAAAAGAATAGAAGAACGAAAACGAAAACGAGGGGTGCAACACGAGGACTTCCCAGGAGGTCACCCATCCTCGTCACTACGCTCGCCCACAGCACGCTTAACTTCGGAGTTCTGATGGGATCCGGTGCATTAGTGCTGGTATGATCGCACCCGTCATGTTACGCATTGCAAATTAACTTGAAGCGACTCAATTTCTCTTCTCGAAGGAAGTCTAGAGTGTTCAACTCCGGCTTTTAAGCGACTCAATTAACGCAATTTCCCGAGCCCGACTCGATTAACGGAATAATACTTATGTACGACGGAATACAAAAATGAAAATTGCTTGGTAAACGGAATTCCCGCGTCTCTACGTTCTCGTGCCTAACTTTCGATCCCGATGGACTCACGGTGCCCGTGAGTACTGTTCGGAAAGCTCGTTTCGAGGCCAACACCCCAGGGCCGGAATAATCCGTGAGGATAAAAGGAAAAGAATAGAAAAACGAAAACGAAAACGAGGGGTGCAACACGAGGACTTCCCAGGAGGTCACCCATCCTAGTACTACTCTCGCCCAAGCACGCTTAACTTCCGAGTTCTGATGGGATCCGGTGCATTAGTGCTGGTATGATCGCACCCGTCATGTTACGCATTGCAAATTTACTTGAAGCGACTCAATTTCTCTTCTCGAAGGAAGTCTATAGTGTTCAACTTCCGGCTTTTAAGCGACTCAATTAACGCAATTCCCCGAGCCCGACTCGATTAACGGAATACTACTTATGTACGACGGAATACAAAAATGAAAATTGCTTGGTAAACGGATTCCCGCGTCTCTACGTTCTCGTGCCTAACTTTCGATCCCGATGGACTCACGGGGCCCGTGAGTACTGTTCGGAAAGCTCGTTTCGAGGCAAACACCCCAGGGCCGGAATAATCCGTGAGGATAAAAAGAAAAGAATAGAAAAACGAAAACGAAAACGAGGGGTGCAACACGAGGATTTCCCAGGAGGTCACCCATCCTAGTACTACTCTCGCCCAAGCACGCTTAACTTCGGAGTTCTGATGGGATCCGGTGCATTTGTGCTGGTATGATCGCACCCGTCCGGGTTAGCATTGCAAGTTACTTGAAGGACTCAAATTTCTCTTCTCGAAGAAGGAAGTTTAGAGGTGTTCAATTCCGGCCTTTAGCGACTCAATTAAACGCCAAATTTCCCGAGCCCGACTCGATAACGGGAATACTAACTTATGTACGACGGAATACAAAATGGAAAATGGTTCGGGAAACGGAATTCCCCGCCGTCTTCGTTCTCGTGCCTAACTTGCGAGCCGATGGACTCACGGGCCGTGAGTCTATGTCGAAAGATCGTTCGAAGGGCCAAAAACACCCCAGGGCGGATAATCCGTGAGGATTTAAAAGAAAAGAAAATAGAAAACGAAAACCGGAGCAACGGAGGGCGGGGGGCAAACAGCCTCACAGGAGGTCACCATCCTAGACTTACTCTCGCCCAGAACGTACACTTCGGAGTTCTGATGGGATCCGGTGCATTAGTGCTGGTATGATCGCACCCGTCATGTAACGCATTGCAAATTTACTTGAAGCGACTCAATTTCTCTTCTCGAAGGAAGTCTAGAGTGTTCAACTTCCGGCTTTTAAGCGACTCAATTAACGCAAATTCCCGAGCCCGACTCGATTAACGGAATACTACTTATGTACGACGGAATACAAAAAGGAAAATTGCTTGGTAAACGGAATTCCCGCGTCTCTACGTTCTCGTGCCTAACTTTAGATCACGTGGAGCTCAAGGCGGGGGGGGCCATCGGTGGAGTACTGTGCGCGGAAAGCTCGTTTCGAGGCCAACACCCCACGGCCGGAATAATCCGTGAGGATAAAAAGAAAAGAATAGAAAAACGAAAACGAAAACGAGGGGTGCAACACGAGGAATTCCCAGGAGGTCACCCATCCTAGTACTACTCTCGCCCAAGCACGCTTAACTTCGGAGTTCTGATGGGATCCGGTGCATTAGTGCTGGTATGATCGCACCCGTCCTGTTACGCATTGCAAATTTACTTGAAGCGACTCAATTTCTCTTCTCGAAGGAAGTCTAGAGTGTTCAACTTCCGGCTTCTAAGCGACTCAATTAACGCAATTTCCCGAGCCCGACTCGATTAACGGAATATACTTATGTACGACGGAATACAAAAAATGAAATTGCTGGTAACGGAATTCCGGTTTACGGTTCCAGCCAACTTCGATTCACGATGGACTCACGGGGCCGTGAGTACTGTTCAGGAAAGATAGTTTCGGGGACACACCCAGGGCCGGAATAATCCGTGAGGATAAAAAGAAAGAATAGAAAACGAAAAAGAAAACGAGGGGTTGCAACAAGAGACTTCACGGAGGGCAACCATCCGAGTATAGCTCGCCCCAACACGCTTAAACTTCGGAGTTCTGATGGGATCGGTTGAATTAGGTAATGGTATGATCGCACCCGTCTGTCAAGCATTGCAAATTTCCTTGAGGACTCAATGTCTCTTCTCGAAGGAAGTCTAGAGTGTTCAACTTCCGGCTTTTAAGCGACTCAATAAACGCAATTTCCCGAGCCCGACTCGATTAACGGAATACTACTTATGTACGACGGAATACAAAAATGAAAATTGCTTGGTAAACGGAATTCCGCGTCTCTACGTTCTCGTGCCTAACTTTCGATCCCGATGGACTCACGGGGCCCGTGAGTACTGTTCGGAAAGCTCGTTTTGAGGCCAACACCCCAGGGCCGGAATAATCCGTGAGGATAAAAAGAAAAGAATAGAGAAACGAAAACGAAAACGAGGGGTGCAACACGAGGACTTCCCAGGAGGTCACCCATCCTAGTACTACTCTCGCCCAAGCAAGCTTAACTTCGGAGTTCTGATGGGATCCGGTGCATTAGTGCTGGTATGATCGCACCCGTCATGTCACGCATTGCAAATCTACTTGAAGCGACTCAATTTCTCTTCTCGAAGGAAGTCTAGAGTGTTCAACTTCCGGCTTTTAAGCGACTCAATTAACGCAATTTCCCGAGCCCGACTCGATTAACGGAATAATACTTATGTACGACGGAATACAAAAATGAAAATTGCTTGGTAAACGGAATTCCCGCGTCTCTACGTTCTCGTGCCTAACTTTCGAGCCCGATGGACTCACGGGGCCCGTGAGTATGTTCGGAAAGCTGTTTCGAGGCCAACACCCAGGGCCGGATTAATCGTGAGGATATAAAAAAGGAAAAGAATGCAAAAACGAAAACGAAACGAGGGAGTGAACACTGAGGACTTCCCAGGAGGTCACCCATCCTAGTACTACTCTCGCCCAAGCAGGCTTAACTTCGGAGTTCTGATGGGATCCGGTGCATTAGTGCTGGTATGATCGCAACCGTCATGTTACGCATTGCAAATTTACTTGAAGCGACTCAATTTCTCTTCTCGAAGGAAGTCTAGAGTGTTCAACTGCCGGCTTTTAAGCGACTCAATTAACGCAATTTCCCGAGCCCGACTCGATTAACGGAATACTACTTATGTACGACGGAATACAAAAATGAAAATTGCTTGGTAAACGGAATTTCCGCGTCTCTACGTTCTCGTGCCTAACTTTCGATCCCGATGGACTCACGGGGCCCGTGAGTACTGTTCGGAAAGCTCGTTTCGAGGCCAACACCCCAGGGCCGGAATAATCCGTGAGTATAAAAAGAAAAGAATAGAAAAACGAAAACGAAAACGAGGGGTGCAACACGAGGACTTCCAGGAGGTCACCCATCCTAGTACTAGTACTACTCTCGCCCAAGCACGCTTAACTTCGGAGTTCTGATGGGATCCGGTGCATTAGTGCTGGTTTAATCGCACCCATCATGTTATGCATCGCAAATTTACTTGAAGCAACTCAATTTCTCTTCTCGAAGGAAGTCTAGAGTGTTCAACTTCCGGCTTTTAAGCGACTCAATTAACGCAATTTCCCGAGCCCGACTCGATTAACGGAATACTACTTATGTACGACGGAATACAAAATGAAAATTTGCTTGGTAAACGGAATTCCCGCGTCTCTACGTTCTCGTGCCTAACTTTCGATCCCGATGGACTCACGGGGCCCGGGAGTACTGTTCGGAAAGCTCGTTTCGAGGCCAACACCCCAGGGCCGGAATAATCCGTGAGGATAAAAAGAAAAGAATAGAAAAACGAAAACGAAAACGAGGGGGGCAACACGAGGACTTCCCAGGAGGTCACCCATCCTAGTACTACTCTCGCCCAAGCACGCTAAACTTCGGAGTTCTGATGGGATCCGGTGCATTAGTGCTGGTATGATCGCACCCGTCATGTTACGCATTGCAAATTTACTTGAAGCGCCTCAATTTCTCTTCTCGAAGGAAGTCTAGAGTGTTCAACTTCCGGCTTTTAAGCGACTCAATTAACGCAATTTCCCGAGCCCGACTTGATTAACGGAATACTACTTATGTACGACGGAATACAAAAATGAAAATTGCTTGGTAAACGGAATTCCCGCGTCTCTACGTTCTCGTTCCTAACTTTCGATCCCGATGGACTCACGGGGCCCGTGAGTACTGTTCGGAAAGCTCGTTTCGAGGCCAAAACCCCAGGGCCGGAATAATCCGTGAGGATAAAAAGAAAAGAATAGAAAAACGAAAACGAAAACGAGGGGTGCAACAAGAGGACTTCCCAGGAGGTCACCCATCCTAGTACTACTCTCGCCCAAGCACGCTTAACTTCGGAGTTCTGATGGGATCCGGTGCATTAGTGCTGGTATGATCGCACCCGTCACATTATGCATTGCAAATTTACTGGAAGCGACTCAATTTCTCTTCTCGAAGGAAGTGTAGAGTGTTCAACTTCCGGCTTTTAAGCGACTCAATTAACGCAATTTCCCGAGCCCGACTCGAGTAACGGAATACTACTTATGTACGACGGAATACAAAAATGAAAATTGCTTGGTAAACGGAATTCCCGCGTCTCTACGTTCTCGTGCCTAACTTTCGATCCCGATGGACTCACGAGGCCCGTGAGTACTGTTCGGAAAGCTCGTTTCGAGGCCAACACCCCAGGGCCGGAATAATCCGTGAGGATAAAAAGAAAAGAATAGAAAAACGAAAACGAAAACGAGGGGTGCAACACGAGGACTTCCAGGAGGTCACCCATCCTAGTACTAGTACTACTCTCGCCCAAGCACGCTTAACTTCGGAGTTCTGATGGGATCCGGTGCATTAGTGCTGGTATGATCGCACCCGTCATGTCAGGCATTGCAAATTTACTTGAAGCGACTCAATTCTTTCTCGAAGGGAAGTCTAGAGTGTTCAACGTCCGGCTTTTAAGCGACTCAATTAACGCAATTTCCCGAGCCCGACTCGATTAACGGAATACTACTTATGTACGACGGAATACAAAAATGAAAATTGCTTGGTAAACGGAATTCCCGCGTCTCTACGTTCTCGTGCCCAACTTTCGATCCCGATGGACTCACGGGGCCCGTGAGTACTGTTCGGAAAGCTCGTTTCGAGGCCAACACCCCAGGGCCGGAATAATCCGTGAGGATAAAAGGAAAGAATAGAAAAACGAAAACGAAAACGAGGGGTGCAACACGAGGACTTCCCAGGAGGTCACCCATCCTAGTACTAGTACTACTCTCGCCCAAGCACGCTTAACTTCGGAGTTCTGATGGGATCCGGTGCATTAGTGCTGGTATGATCGCACCCGTCAAGTTACGCATTGCAAATTTACTTGAAGCGACT
The DNA here is from genome assembly GCA_019926035.1 of Melaleuca alternifolia. NCBI lineage: Eukaryota > Viridiplantae > Streptophyta > Magnoliopsida > Myrtales > Myrtaceae > Melaleuca > Melaleuca alternifolia. Next base: position 10,822 of record JAGKPW010000631.1, on the reverse strand, counting down.
CAATTTCTCTTCTCGAAGGAAGTCTAGAGTGTTCAACTCCGGCTTTTAAGCGACTCAATTAACGCAATTTCCCGAGCCCGACTCGATTAACGGAATACAACTTATGTACGACGGAATACAAAAATGAAAATTGCTTGGTAAACGGAATTCCCGCGTCTCTACGTTCTCGTGCCTAACTTTCGATCCCGCTGGACTCACGGGGCCCGTGAGTACTGTTCGGAAAGCTCGTTTCGAGGCCAACACCCCAGGGCCGGAATAATCCGTGAGGTTAAAAAGAAAAGAATAGAAAAACGAAAACGAAAACGAGGGGTGCAACACGAGGACTTCCCAGGAGGTCACCATCCCTATACTACTCTCGCCAAGCACGCTTAAATTCGGAGTTTGATGGGATACGATGCATTAGTTGCTGGTATGATCGCCACCGTCAGTTAGCATTGCGAATTTCTGAAGCGACTCAATTCTCTCTCGAAGGAAGTCTAGAGTGTTCAACTTCGGCTTTTAAGCGATCAATTAACGCAATTTCCGAGGCCCGACTCGATTAAAGGCAATACTACTTATGTACGACGGAATACAAAAATGAAAATTGCTTGGAAAACGGAATTCCCGCGTCTCTACGTTCTCGTGCCTAACTTTCGATCCCGATGGACTCACGGGCCCCGTGAGTACTGTTCGGAAAGCTCGTTTCGAGGCCAACACCCCAGGGCCGGAATAATCCGTGAGGATAAAAAGAAAAGAATGGAAAAACGAAAACGAAAACGAGGGGTGCAACACGAGGACTTCCCAGGAGGTCACCCATCCTAGTACTACTCTCACCCAAGCACGCTTAACTTCGGAGTTCTGATGGGATCCGGTGCATTAGTGATGGTATGATCGCACCCGTCATGTTACGCATTGCAAATTTACTTGAAGCGACTCAATTTCTCTTCTCGAAGGAAGTCTAGAGTGTTCAACTTCCTGCTTTTAAGCGACTCAATTAACGCAATTTCCCGAGCCCGACTCGATTAACGGAATACTACTTATGTACGACGGAATACAAAAATGAAAATTGCTTGGTAAACGGAATCCCGCGTCTCTACGTCTCGGCCTAACTTTCGATCCCGATGGACTCACGGGGGCACGTGAGTATGTTCGGAAAGCTAGTTTCGAGGCAACCCCCAGGGCCGGAATAATCGTGAGGTAAAAAAGGAAAAGAATAGAAAAAACGGAAATACGAAAGAGGGGGTGTGTGCAACACGAGGACTTCCCAGGAGGTCACCCATCCTAGTACGACTCTCGCCCAAGCACGCTTAACTTCGGAGTTCTGATGGGATCCGGTGCATTAGTGCTGGTATGATCGCACCCGTCATGTTACGCATTGCAAATTTACCTGAAGCGACTCAATTTCTCTTCTCGAAGGAAGTCTAGAGTGTTCAACTTCCGGCTTTTAAGCGACTAAATTAACGCAATTTCCCGAGCCCGACTCGATTAACGGAATACTACTTATGTACGACGGAATACAAAAATGAAAATTGCTTAGTAAACGGAATTCCCGCGTCTCTACGTTCTCGTGCCTAACTTTCGATCCCGATGGACTCACGGGGCCCGTGAGTACTGTTCGGAAAGCTCGTTTCGAGGCCAACAACCCAGGGCCGGAATAATCCGTGAGGATAAAAAGAAAAGAATAGAAAAACGAAAACGAAAACGAGGGGTGCAACACGAGGACTTCCCAGTAGGTCACCCATCCTAGTACTACTCTCGCCCAAGCACGCTTAACTTCGGAGTTCTGATGGGATCCGGTGCAAGTGGTGGTTCTGAGGCACCCGTCATGTTAGCATTGCGAATTTACGTGAAGCGACTCAATTTCATCTTTCTCGAAGGACGTATAGAGTGTTCAACTTCCGGCCTTTTAAGCGACCTCAATTAACGCAATTTCCCGAGCCCGGACTTCGATTACGGAATATACTTATGTACGGAGGAATACAAAAAATGAAAATTGCTTGGTAAACGGAAATTCCCGCGTCTCTACGTCGTGCCTAACTCGATCCCGATGGACCAACGGGGCCGTGAGACTGTCGGAAAGCTCGTTTCGAGGCCAAACACCCAGGGCCGGATAATCCGTGAGGATAAAAAGAAAAAGAATAGAAAACGAAAACGGAAAACGAGGGGTGCAAACACGAGGGACTTCCCAGGAGGTTCAAACCCATCCTAGTACTAACTCTCGCCCAAGCACGCTTAACATTCGGAGTTCTGATGGGATCCGGTGCATTAGTGCTGGTCTGATCGCACCCGTCATGTTACGCATTGCGAATTTACTTGAAGCGACTCAATTTCTCTTCTCGAAGAAAGTCTAGAGTGTTCAACTTCCGGCTTTTAAGCGACTCAATTAACGCAATTTCCCGAGCCCGACTCGATTAACGGAATACTACATATGTACGACGGAATACAAAAATGAAAATTGCTTGGTAAACGGAATTCCCGCGTCTCTACGTTCTCGTGCCTAACTTTCGATCCTGATGGACTCACGGGGCCCGTGAGTACTGTTCGGAAAGCTCGTTTCGAGGCCAACACCCCAGGGCCGGAATAATCCGTGAGGATAAAAAGAAAAGACTAGAAAAACGAAAACGAAAACGAGGGGTGCAACACGAGGACTTCCCAGGAGGTCACCCATCCTAGTACTACTCTCGCCCAAGCACGCTTAACTTCGAGTTCTGATGGGATCCGGTGCATTAGTGCTGGTATGATCGCACCCGTCCATGTTACGCTTGGAATTTACTTGAAGCGACTCAATTTCTCTTCTCGAAGGAAGTCTAGAGTGTTTCAAAACTTCGGCTTTTAAGCGACGAAATTAACGCAATTTCCCGAGCCCGAATCGAATTAACGGAATATACTTTGTACGACGAATACAAAAAATGAAAATGCTTGGTAAACGGGAAAATTCCCGCGTCTCTACGTTCTCTCGTGCCCTAACTTCGATCACGATGACTCACGGGCCCGTGAGATGTTCGGAAAGCTCGTTTCGAGGCCAACACCCTGGGCCGGAATAATCCGTGAGGATAAAAAGGAAAGAAAAGAAAAACGAAAATGAGGTGTGCAACACGAGGACTTCCAAGGTGGTCACCCATCCTAGTATTACTCTCGCCCAAGCACGCTTACCTTCGAAGTTCTGATGGGATCCGGTGCATTAGTGCGGGTATGATCCCACCCGTCTTGTTATGCATCGCAAATTTACTTAAAGCGACTCAATTTCTCTTCTCGAAGGAAGTCTAGAGTGTTCAACTTCCGGCTTTTAAGCGACTCAATTAACGCAATGTCCCGAGCCCGACTCGATTAACGGAATACTACTTATGTACGACGGAATACAAAAATGAAAATTGCTTGGTAAACGGATTCCCGCGTCTCTACGTTCTCGTGCCTAACTTTCGATCCCGATGGACTCACGGGGCCCGTGAGTACTGTTCGGAAAGCTCGTTTCGAGGCCAACACCCCAGGGCCGTAATAATCCGTGAGGATAAAAAGAAAAGAATAGAAAAACGAAAACGAAAACGAGGGGTGCAACACGAGGACTTCCCAGGAGGTCACCCATCCTAGTACTACTCTCGCCAAAGCACGCTTAACTTCGGAGTTCTGATGGGATCCGGTGCATTAGTGCTGGTATGATCGCACCCGTCATGTTACGCATTGCCAATTTACTTGAAGCGACTCAATTTCCTTTCTCGAAGGAAGTCTAGAGTGTTCAACTTCCGGCTTTTAAGCGACTCAATTAACGCAATTTCCCGAGCCCGACTCGATTAACGGAAAACTACTTATGTACGACGGAATACAAAAATGAAAATTGCTTGGTAAACGGAATTCCCGCGTCTCTACGTTCTCGTGCCTAACCTTCGATCCCGATGGACTCAAGGGGCCCGTGAGTACTGTTCGAAAAGCTCGTTTCGAGGCCAACACCCCAGGGCCGGAATAATCCGTGAGGATAAAAAGAAAAGAATAGAAAAACGAAAACGAAAAAGAGGGGTGCAACACGAGGACTTCCCAGGAGGTCACCCATCCTAGTACTACTCTCGCCCAAACACGCTTAACTTCAGAGTTCTGCTGGGATCCGGTGCATTAGTGCTGGTATGATCGCACCCGTCATGTTACGCATTGCGAATTTACTTGAAACGACTCAATTTCTCTTCTCGAAGGAAGTCTAGAGTGTTCAACTTCCGGCTTTTAAGGGACTCAATTAACGCAATTTCCCGAGCCCGACTCGATTAACGGAATACTACTTATGTACGACGGAATACAAAAATGAAAATTGCTTGGTAAACGGAAATCCCGCGTCTCTACGTTCTCGTGCCTAACTTTCGATCCCGATGGACTCACCGGGCCCGTGAGTACTGTTCGGAAAGCTCGTTTCGAGGCCAACACCCCAGGGCCGGAATAATTCGTGAGGATAAAAAGAAAAGAATAGAAAAACGAAAACGAAAACGAGGGGTGCAACACGAGGACTTCCCCGGAGGTCACCCATCCTAGTACTACTCTCGCCCAAGCACGCTTAACTTCGGAGTTCTGATGGGATCCGGTGCATTAGTGCTGGTATGATCGCACCCGTCATGTTACGCATTGCGAATTTACTTGCAGCGACTCAATTTCTCTTCTCGACGGAAGTCTAGAGTGTTCAACTTTCGGCTTTTAAGCGACTCAATTAACGCAATTTCCCGAGCCCGACTCGATACGGAAAATACTACTATGTACGACGGAATACAAAAATGAAAATTGCTTGGTACACGGAATTCCCGCGTCTCTACGTTCTCGTGCCTAACTTTCGATCCCGATGGACTCACGGGGCCCTTGAGTACTGTTCGGAAAGCTCGTTTCGAGGCCAACACCCCAGGGCCGGAATAATCCGTGAGGATAAAAAGAAAAGAATAGAAAAACGAAAACGAAAACGAGGGGTGCAACACGAGGATTTCCCAGGAGGTCACCCATCCTAGTACTACTCTCGCCCAAGCACGCTTAACTTCGGAGTTCTGATGGGATCCGGTGCATTAGTGCTGGTATGATCGCCCCCGTCATGTTACGCATTGCGAATTTACTTGAAGCGACTCAATTTCTCTTCTCGAAGGAAGTCTAGAGTGTTCAACTTCCGGCTTTTTAGCGACTCAATTAACGCAATTTCCCGAGCCCGACTCGATTAACGGAATACTACTTATGTACGACGGAATACAAAAATGAAAAATTGCTTGGTAAAACGGAATCCCCGCGTTCTCTACGGTTCTCGTGCCTAACTTTCGATCCCGAGGGACTAACGGGGCCCGTGAGTACTGTTCGGAAAGCTCGTTTCGAGGGCCGCAACCACCCCAGCGGCCGGAATAATCATGAGGATAAAAAGAAAGGAATAGAAAACCGAAAAACGAAAACGAGGGGTGCAACACGAGGACTTCCCAGGAGGTCACCCATCCTAGTACTACTCTCGCCCAAGCACGATTAACTTCGGAGTTCTGATGGGATCCGGTGCATTAGTGCTGGTATGATCGCACCCGTCATGTTACGCATTGCGAATTTACTTGAAGCGACTCAATTTCTCTTCTCGAAGGATATCTAGAGTGTTCAACTTCCGGCTTTTAAGCGACTCAATTAACGCAATTTCCCGAGCCCGACTCGATTAACGGAATAATACTTATGTACGACGGAATACAAAAATGAAAATTGCTTGGTAAACGGAATTCCCGCGTCTCTACGTTCTCGTGCCAAACTTTCGATCCCGATGGACTCACGGGGCCCGTGAGTACTGTTCGGAAAGCTCGTTTCGAGGCCAACACCCCAGGGCCGGAATAATCCGTGAGGATAAAAAGAAAAGAATAGAAAAACGAAACGAAAACGAGGGGTGCAACACGAGGACTTCCCAGGAGGTCACCCATCCTAGTACTACTCTCGCCCAAGCACGCTTAACTTCGGAGTTTTGATGGGATCCGGTGCATTAGTGCTGGTATGATCGCACCCGTCATGTTACGCATTGCAAATTTACTTGAAGCGACTCAATTTCTCTTCTCGAAGCAAGTCTAGAGTGTTCAACTTCCGGCTTTTAAGCGACTCAATTAACGCAATTTCCCGAGGCCGACTCGATTAACGGAATACTACTTATGTACGACGGAATACAAAAATGAAAATTGCTTGGTAAACGGAATTCCCGCGTCTATACGTTCTCGTGCCTAACTTTCGATCCCGATGGACTCACGGGGCCCGTGAGTACTGTTCGGAAAGCTCGTTTCGAGGCCAACACCCCAGGGCCGGAATAATCCGTGAGGATAAAAAGAAAAGAATAGCAAAACGAAAACGAAAACGAGGGGTGCAACACGAGGACTTCCCAGGAGGTCACCCATCCTAGTACTACTCTCGCCCAAGCAAGCTTAACTTCGGAGTTCTGATGGGATCCGGTGCATTAGTGCTGGTATGATCGCACCCGTCATGTTACGCATTGCAAATTTACTTGAAGCGACTCAATTTCTCTTTTCGAAGGAAGTCTAGAGTGTTCAACTTCCGGCTTTTAAGCGACTCAATTAACGCAATTTCCCGAGCCCGACTCGATCAACGGAATACTACTTATTTACGACGAAATACAAAAATGAAAATTGCTTGGTAAACGGAATTCCAGCGTCTCTACGTTCTCGTGCCTAGCTTTCGATCCCGATGGACTCACGAGGCCCGTGAATACTGTTCGGAAAGACGTCGAGGCCAACACCCCAGGGCCGGAATAATCCGTGAGGGATAAAAAGAAAGGAAATAGAAAAACGAAAACGAAAACGAGGGTGCAACACGAGGACTTCCAGGGAGGTCCCCATTTCGAGTACTACTCTCGCCCAAGCACGCTTAACTTCGGAGTTCTGATGGGATCCGGTGCATTAGTGCAGGTATGATCGCACCCGTCATGTTACGCATTGCGAATTTACTTGAAGCGACTCAATTTCTCTTCTCGAAGGAAGTCTAGAGTGTTCAACTTCCGGCTTTTAAGAGACTCAATTAACGCAATTTCCCGAGCCCGACTCGATTAACGGAATACTACTTATGTACGACGGAATTCAAAAATGAAAATTGCTTGGTAAACGGAATTCCCGCGTCTCTACGTTCTCGTGCCTAACTTTCGATCCCGATGGACTCACGGGGCCCGTGAGTACTGTTCGAAAGCTCGTTTCGAGGCCAACACCCCAGGGCCGGAATAATCCGTGAGGATAAAAAGGAAAGAATAGAAAAACGAAAACGAAAACGAGGGGTGCAACACGAGGACTTCCTTGGAGGTCACCCATCCTAGTACTACTCTCGCCCAAGCACGCTTAACTTCGGAGTTCTGATGGGATCCGGTTGCATAGGGCTGGTCTGATCGCAACAGTCTGTTACGCATGAGAATTTACTGAGCGAACTCAATTTATTTCTCGAAGGAGTCTAGAGTGTTCAACTTCGGCTTTAAGCGACTCAATTAACGCAATTTCCCGAGCCCGACTCGATTAACGGAATACTACTTATGTAAGACGGAATACAAAAATGAAAATTGCTTGGTAAACGGAATTCCCGCGTCTCTACGTTCTCGTGCCTAACTTTCGATCCCGATGGACTCCCGGGGCCCGTGAGTACTGTTCGGAAAGCTCGTTTCGAGGCCAACACCCCAGGGCCGGAATAATCCGTGAGGATAAAAAGAAAGGAATAGAAAAACGAAAACGAAAACGAGGGGTGCAACACGAGGACTTCCCAGGAGGTCACCCATCCTAGTACTACCCTCGCCCAAGCACGCTTAACTTCGGAGTTCTGATGGGATCCGGTGCATTAGTGCTGGTATGATCGCACCCGTCATGTTACGCATTGCAAAATTACTTGAAGCGACTCAATTTCTCTTCTCGAAGGAAGTCTAGAGTGTTCAACTTCCGGCTTTTAAGCGACTCAATTAACGCATTTTCCCGAGCCCGACTCGATTAACGGAATACTACTTATGTACGACGGAATACAAAAATGACAATTGCTTGGTAAACGGAATTCCCGCGTCTCTACGTTCTCGTGCCTAAATTTCGATCACGATGGACTCACGGGCCCGTGGTACTTGTTCGGAAAGGGCCCCGTTCGTAGGCCAACACCCCAGGGCCGGAATAATCCGTGAGGATAAAAAGAAAAGAATAGAACAACGAAAACGAAAACGAGGGGTGCAACACGAGGACTTCCCAGGAGGTCACCCATCCTAGAACTACTCTCGCCCAAGCACGCTTAACTTCGGAGTTCTGATGGGATCCGGTGCATTAGTGCTGGTTTGATCGCACCCGTCATGTTACGCATTGCGAATTTACTTGAAGCGACTCAATTTCTCTTCTCGAAGGAAGTCTAGAGTGTTCAACTTCCGGCTTTTAAGCGACTCAATTAACGCAATTTTCCGAGCCCGACTCGATTAACGGAATACTACTTATGTACGACGGAATACAAAAATGAAAATTGCCTGGTAAACGGAATTCCCGCGTCTCTACGTTCTCGTGCCTAACTTTCGATCCCGATGGACTCACGGGGCCCGTGAGTACTGTTCGGAAAGCTCGTGTCGAGGCCAACACCCCAGGGCCGGAATAATCCGTGAGGATAAAAAGAAAAGAATAGAAAAACGAAAACGAAAACGAGGGGTGCAACACGAGGACTTCACAGGAGGTCACCCATCCTAGTACTACTCTCGCCCAAGCACGCTTAACTTCGGAGTTCTGATGGGATCCGGTGCATTAGTGCTGGTATGATCGCACCCGTAATGTTACGCATTGCGAATTTACTTGAAGCGACTCAATTTCTCTTCTCGAAGGAAGTCTAGAGTGTTCAACTTCCGGCTTTTAAGCGACTCAATTAACGCAAATTCCCGAGCCCGACTCGATTAACGGAGGGGATAAAAAAAAAAAAAAAAAATTTTTGTTTTTTTTTTCCTATATGTACGACGGAATACAAAAATGAAAATTGCTTGGTAAACGGAATTCCCGCGTCTCTACGTATCTCGTGCCTAACTTTCGATCCCGATGGACTAACGGGGCCCGTGAGTACTGTTCGGAAAGCTACGTTGCGAAGGCCAACACCCCAGGGCCGGAATATCCGTGAGGATAAAAAGAAAGGAAATAGAAAACGAAAACGAAAACGAGGGGTGCAACACGGGCTTCCCAGGAGGTCACCCACCTAGTCTACTCTCGCCCACGCACGCTAAATTCGGAGTTCTGATGGGATCCGGTGCATTAGGGAATGCTGGTATGATCGCACCCGTCATGTTATGCATTGCAAATTTACTTGAAGCGACTCAATTTCTCTTCTCGAAGGAAGTCTAGAGTGTTCACCTTCCGGCTTTTAAGCGACTCAATTAACGCAATTTCCCGAGCCCGACTCGATTAACGGAATACTACTTATGTACGACGGAATACAAAAATGAAAATTGCTTGGTAAACGGAATCCCCGCGTCTCTACGTTCTCGTGCCTAACTTTCGATCCCGATGGACTCACGGGGCCCGTGGTACTGTTCGGAAAGCTCGTTTCGAGGCCAACACCCCAGGGCCGGAATAACCCGTGAGGATAAAAAGAAAAGAATAGAAAAACGAAAACGAAAACGAGGGGTGAAACACGAGGACTTCCCAGGAGGTCACCCATCCTAGTACTACTCTCGCCCAAGCACGCTTAACTTCGGAGTTCTGATGGGATCCGGTGCATTAGTGCTGGTATGATCGCACCCGTCATGTTACGCATTGCGAATTTACTTGAAGCGACTCAATTTCTCTTCTCGAAGGAAGTCTAGAGTGTTCAACTCCGGCTTTTAAGCGACTCAATTAACGCAATTTCCCGAGCCCGACTCGATTAACGGAATACTACTTATGTACGACGGAATACAAAAATGAAAATTGCTTGGTAAACGGAATTCCCGCGTCTCTACGTTTTCGTGCCTAACTTTCGATCCCGATGGACTCACGGGGCCCGTGAGTACTGTTCGGAAAGCTCGTTTCGAGGCCAACACCCCAGGGCCGGAATAATCCGTGAGGATAAAAAGAAAAGAATAGAAAAACGAAAACGAAAACGAGGGGTGCAACACGAGGACTTCCCAGGAGGTCACCCATCCTAGTACTACTCTCCCCCAAGCACGCTTAACTTCGGAGTTCTGATGGGATCCGGTGCATTAGTGCTGGTATGATCGCACCCGTCATGACACGCATTGCAAATTTACTTGAAGCGACTCAATTTCTCTTCTCGAAGGAAGTCTAGAGTGTTCAACTTCCGGCTTTTAAGCGACTCAATAAACGCAATTTCCCGAGCCCGACTCGATTAACGGAATACTACTTATGTACGACGGAATACAAAAATGAAAATTGCTTGGTAAAGGGAATTCCCGCGTCTCTACGTTCTCGTGCCTAACTTTCGATCACGATGGACTCACGGGGCCCGTGAGTACTGTTCGGAAAGCTCGTTTCGAGGCCAACACCCCAGGCCGGAATAATCCGTGAGGATAAAAAGAAAAGAAAAGAAAAGAAAAGAAAAACGAAAACGAGGGGTGCAACACGAGGACTTCCCAGGAGGTCACCCGTCCTAGTACTACTCTCGCCCAAGCACGCTTAACTTCGGAGTTCTGATGGGATCCGGTGCATTAGTGCTGGTATGATCGCAACCGTCATGTTACGCATTGCGAATTTACTTGAAGCGACTCAATTTCTCTTCTCGAAGGAAGTCTAGAGTGTTCAACTTCCGGCTGTTAAGCGACTCAATTAACGCAATTTCCCGAGCCCGACTCGATTAACGGAATACTACTTATGTACGACGGATTACAAAAATGAAAATTGCTTGGTAAACGGAATTCCCGCGTCTCTACGTTCTCGTGCCT
>JAGKPW010000630.1:0-19439 GCA_019926035.1 Melaleuca alternifolia | reverse complement strand
ATTGAGTCGCTTCAAGTAAATTTGTGATGCATAACATGACGGGTGCGATCATACCAGCACTAATGCACCGGATCCCATCAGAACTCCGAAGTTAAGCGTGCTTGGGCGAGAGTAGTACTAGGATGGTTGACCTCCTGGGAAGTCCTCGTGTTGCACCCCTCGTTTTCGTTTTCGTTTTTCTATTCTTTTCTTTTTATCCTCACGGATTAATCCGGCCCTGGGGTGTTGGCCTCGAAACGAGCTTTCCGAACAGTACTCACGGGCCCCGTGAGTCCAGCGGGATCGAAAGTTAGGCACGAGAACGTAGAGACGCGGGAATTCCGTTTACCAAGCAATTTTCATTTTTGTATTCCGGCGTACATAAGTAGTATTCCGTTAATCGAGTCGGGCTCGGGAAATTGCGTTAATTGAGTCGCTTAAAAGCCGGAAGTTGAACACTCTAGACTTCCTTCGAGAAGAGAAATTGCGTCGCTTCAAGTAAATTTGCAATGCGTAACATGACGGGTGCGATCATACCAGCACTAATACACCGGATCCCATCAGAACTCCGAAGTTAAGCGTGCTTGGGCGAGAGTAGTACTAGGATGGGTGACCTCCTGGGAAGTCCTCGTGTTGCACCCCTCGTTTTCGTTTACGTTTTTCTATTCTTTTCTTTTTATCCTCACGGATTATTCCGGCCCTGGGGTGTTGGCCTCGAAACGAGCTTTCCGAACAGTACTCACGGGCCCCCTGAGTCCATCGGGATCGAAAGTTAGGCACGAGAACGTAGAGACGCGGGAATTCCGTTTAAAGCAATTTCATTCTTTGGATTCGTCGTACATAAGTAGTATTCAGTAATCGAGTCGGGCCGCGGGAAGTGCGTTAATGGTCGCTTAAAAGCGAAGTGAGACACTATAGACTTCCTTTTCGAGAAAGAGAAAAGTGAGTCGCTTCAAGTAAATTCGCAATCGCCGTAACATGACGGGTGAGATATACCAAGCACTAAGGAACGGATCCCATCAGAACTCTCGAAGTTAAAGCGTGCCTTGGGCGAGTCTTGAGAGCCTAGTACTAGGATGGGTGACCTCCTGGGAGTCATGTGAGACAACCCCTCGTTTTCGTTTTCGTTTTTCTAATTCTTTTCTTTTTATCCTCACGGATTATTCCGGCCCGGGGGGGTGTGGCATCGAAACGAGCTTTCCGAAGTACACGGGCCCCGTGAGTCCATCGGGATCGAAAGTTAGGCACGAGAAACGAGAAGAGAGCGGCGGGAATTCCTTACCAAGCAATTTCATGTGTGTAATTCCGTCGTACATAAGTATATTACGTTAAGCGAGTCGGGCTACGGAAATTGCGGTTTATTGAGGAGATTAAAAGCGGGGGAAGTGAAACACTCTAGAAGTTCCTTACGAGAAGGAGAAATTGGAGTCGCTTCAAGTAAATTCGCAATGCCAGTAACATGACGGGGCGATCATTAACAGCATAATGCACCGGATCCCATCAGAACTCGAAGTTAAGCGTGCTTGGGCGAGAGTAGTACTAGGATGGGTGACCTCCTGGGAAGTCCTCGTGTTGCACCCCTCGTTTTCGTTTCGTTTTTCTATTCTTTTCTTTTTATCCTCACGGATTATTCCGGCCCTGGGGTGTTAGCCTCGAAACGAGCTTTCCGAACAGTACTCACGGGCCCCGTGAGTCCATCTGATCGAAAGGGAGGAACGAGAAGTAGAAGACAGCGGGAAAAAATTCCGTTCCAAGCAATTGCATTTTTTGTTATTCCGTCGTACATAAGTTAGTATTCCGTAAAAATCGGGCGGGGGATCGGGAAATTGCGTTAATGGGCGCTTAAAAGCCGGAAGTTGAACACTCTAGACTTCCTTCGAGAAGAGAAATTGAGTCGCTTCAAGTGAATTCGCAATGCGTAACATGACGGGTGCGATCATACCAGCACTAATGCACCGGATCCCATCAGAACTCCGAAGTTAAGAGTGCTTGGGCGAGAGTAGTACTAGGATGGGTGACCTCCTGGGAAGTCCTCGTGTTGCACCCCTAGTTTTCGTTTTCGTTTTTCTATTCTTTTCTTTTTATCCTCACGGATTATTCCGGCCCTGGGGGGTTGGCCTCGAAACGAGCTTTCCGAACAGTACTCACGGGCCCCGTGAGTCCATCGGGATCGAAAGTTAGGCACGAGAACATAGAAACGCGGGAATTCCGTTTACCAAGCAATTTTCATTTTTGTATTCCGTCGTACATAAGTAGTATTCCGTTAACCGAGTCGGGCTCGGGAAATTGCGTTAATTGAGTCGCTTAAAAGCCGGAAGTTGAACACTCTTAGACTTCCTTCGAGAAGAGAAATTCAGTCGCTTCAAGTAAATTCGCAATGCGTAACATGACGGGTGCGATCATACCAGCACTAATGCACCGGATCCCATCAGAACTCCTAAGTTAAGCGTGCTTGGGCGAGAGTAGTACTAGGATGGGTGACCTCCTGGGAAGTCCTCGTGTTGCACCCCTCGTTTTCGTTTTCGTTTTTCTATTCTTTTCTTTTTATCCTCACGGATTATTCCGGCCCTGGGGTGTTGGCATCGAAACGAGCTTTCCGAACAGTACTCACGGGCCCCGTGAGTCCATCGGGATCGAAAGTTAGGCACGAGAACGTAGAGACGCGGGAATTCTGTTTACCAAGCAATTTTCACTTTTGTATTCCGTCGTACATAAGTAGTATTCCGTTAATCGAGTCGGGCTCGGGAAATTGCGTTAATTTAGTCGCTTAAAAGCCGGAAGTTGAACACTCTAGACTTCCTTCGAGAAGAGAAATTGAGTCGCTTCAAGTAAATTTGCAATGCGTAACATGACGGGTGCGATCCTACCAGCACTAATGCACCGGATCCCATCAGGACTCCGAAGTTAAGCGTGCTTGGGCGAGGAGTCGAGAGTAGTTACTAGGATGGGTGACCTCCTGGGAAGGCCTCGTGTTGCACCCCTCGTTTTCGTTTTCGTTTTTCTATTCTTTTCTTTTTATCCTCACGGATTATTCCGGCCCTGGGGTGTTGTCCTCGAAACGAGCTTTCCGAACAGTACTCACGGGCCCCGTGAGTCCATCGGGATCGAAAGTTAGGCACGAGAACGTAGAGACGCGGAAATTCCGTTTACCAAGCAATTTTCATTTTTGTATTCCGTCGTACATAAGTAGTACTCCGTTAATCGAGTCGGGCTCGGGAAATTGCGTTAATTGAGTCGCTTAAAAGCCGGAAGTTGAACACTCTAGACTTCCTTCGAGAAGAGAAATTGAGTAGCTCTCAAGTAAATTGCAATTGGTAACATGACGGGTGCGATCATACCAGCACCTACTGCACCGGATCCATCAGGACACTCCGAAGTTAATGCGTTGCTTGGGCGAGACTTGTACTAGGATGGGTGACCTCCTGGGAAGTCCTCGTGTTGCACCCCTCGTTTTCGTTTCGTTTTTCTATTCTTTTCTTTTTATCCTCACGGATTATTCCGGCCCTGGGGTGTTGGCCTCGAAAAGAGCTTTCCGAACAGTACTCACGGGCCCCGTGAGTCCATCGGGATCGGAAGTTAGGCACGAGAACGTAGAGACGCGGGAATTCCGTTTACCAAGCAATTTTCATTTTTGTATTCCGTCGTACATAAGTAGTATTCCGTTAATCGAGTCGTGCTCGGGAAATTGCGTTAATTGAGTCGCTTAAAAGCCGGAAGTTGAACACTCTAGACTTCCTTCGAGAAGAGAAATTGAGTCGCTTCAAGTAAATTTGCAATGAGTAACATGACGGGTGCGATCATACCAGCACTAATGCACCGGATCCCATCAGAACTCGGAAGTTAAGCGTGCTTGGGCGAGAGTAGTACTAGGATGGGTGACCTCCTGGGAAGTCCTCGTGTTGCACCCCTCGTTTTCGTTTTCGTTTTTCTATTCTTTTCTTTATATCCTCACGGATTATTCCGGCCCTGGGGTGTTGGCCTCGAAACGAGCTTTCCGAACAGTACTCAGGGGCCCCGTGAGTCCATCGGGATCGAAAGTTAGGCACGAGAACGTAGAGACGCGGGAATTCCGTTTACCAAGAAATTTTCATTTTTGTATTCCGTCGTACATAAGTAGTATTCCGTTAATCGAGTCGGGCTCGGGAAATTGCGTTAATTGAGTCGTTTAAAAGCCGGAAGTTGAACACTCTAGACTTCCTTCGAGAAGAGAAATTGAGTCGCTTCAAGTAAATTCGCAATGCGTAACATGACGGGTGCGATCATACCAGCACTAATGCACCGGATCCATCAGAACTCCGAAGTTAAGCGTGCTTGGCGAAGCGTAGTACTAGGATGGGGTGACTCCGGGAAGTCCTCGTGTGCACCCCTCGTTTCGTTTGGTTTTTTATTCTTTTTTTTAATCCTCAGGGTGATTCCGGACTGGGGTGTTGGCCTCGAAAGAGCTTTCCGAACAGTTAATCACGGGCCCCGTGAGTCAATCGGATGTCGAAAGTTAGGCACGGAACGTAGGAGACGCGGGAATTCCGTTTACCAAGCAATTTCTTTTGTGTATTCAGTCGGTACCTAAGTAGTATCCAGGTAATCGAGAATCGGCGCGCGGGGCAATTGCGTTAATTGAGTCGCTTAAAGCCGGAAGTTGAACACTCTAGACTTCCTTCGAGAAGAGAAATTGAGTCGCTTCAAGTAAATTTGCAATGCGTAACATGACGGGTGCGATCATACCAGCACTAATGCACCGGATCCCATCAGAACTCTGAAGTTAAGCGTGCTTGGGCGAGAGTAGTACTAGGATGGGTGACCTCCTGGGAAGTCCTCGTGTTGCACCCCTCGTTTTCGTTTTCGTTTTTCTATTTTTTTCTTTTTATCCTCACGGATTATTCCGGCCCTGGGGTGTTGGCCTCGAAACGAACTTTCCGAACAGTACTCACGGGCCCCGTGAGTCCATCGGGATCGAAAGTTAGGCACGAGAACGTAGAGACGCGGGAATCCGTTTACCAAGCAATTTTCATTTTTGTATTCCGTCGTACATAAGTAGTATTCCGTTAATCGAGTCGGGCTCGGGAAATTGCGTTAATTGAGTCGCTTAAAAGCCGGAAGTTGAACACTCAAGACTTCCTTCGAGAAGAGAAATTGAGTCGCTTCAAGTAAATTTGCAATGCGTAACATGACGGTGCGATCATACCAGCACTAATGCACCGGATCCCATCAGAACTCCGAAGTTAAGCGTGCTTGGGCGAGAGTAGTTCTAGGATGGGTGACCTCTTGGGAAGTCCTCGTGTTGCACCCCTCGTTTTCGTTTTCGTTTTTCTATTCTTTTCTTTTTATCCTCACGGATTATTCCGGCCCTGGGGTGTTGGCCTAGAAACGAGCTTTCCGAACAGTACTCACGGGCCCCGTGAGTCCATCGGGATCGAAAGTTAGGCACGAAAACGTAGAGACGCGGGAATTCCGTTTACCAAGCAATTTTCATTTTTGTATTCCGTCGTACATAAGTAGTATTCCGTTAATCGAGTCGGGCTCGGAAAATTGCGTTAATTGAGTCGCTTAAAAGCCGGAAGTTGAACACTCTAGACTTCTTTCGAGAAGAGAAATTGAGTCGCTTCAAGTAAATTTGCAATGAATAACATGACGGGTACGATCATACCAACACTAATGCACCGGATCCAATCAGAACTCCGAAGTTAAGCGTCGCTTGGGCGAGGAGAGTAGTACTAGGAGGGGACCTGGGAAGTACTCGTGTTGCCCCCCCCTCCGTTTTCGTTTGTCGTTGTATATTCTCTTTATTTTATCCTCAGGAATAATCCTCGGCCTGGGGGTGTTGGCCCCGAAACGAGCTTTCCGAACAGTACTCACGGGCCCCGTGAGTCCATCGGGATCGAAAGTTAGGCACGAGAACGTAGAGACGCGGGAATTCCTTTTACCAAGCAATTTTCATTTTTGTATTCCGTCGTACATAAGTAGTATTCCGTTAATCGAGTCGGGCTCGGGAAATTGCGTTAATTGAGTGGCTTAAAAGCCGGAAGTTGAACACTCTAGACTTCCTTCGAGAAGAGAAATTGAGTCGCTTCAAGTAAATTTGCAATGCGTAACATGACGGGTGCGATCATACCAGCACTAATGCACCGGATCCTATCAGAACTCCGAAGTTAAGCGTGCTTGGGCGAGAGTAGTACTAGGATGGGTGACCTCCTGGGAAGTCCTCGTGTCGCACCCCTCGTTTTCGTTTTCGTTTTTCTAATCTTTTCTTTTTATCCTCACGGATTATTCCGGCCCTGGGGTGTTGGCCTCGAAACGAGCTTTCCCAACAGTACTCACGGGCCCCGTGAGTCCATCGGGATCGAAAGTTAGGCACGAGAACGTAGAGATGCGGGAATTCCGTTTACCAAGCAATTTTCATTTTTGTATTCCGTCGTACATAAGTAGTATTACGTTAATCGAGTCGGGCTCGGGAAATTGCGTTAATTGAGTCGCTTAAAAGCCGGAAGTTGAACACTCTAGACTTCCTTCGAGAAGAGAAATTGAGTCGCTTCAAGTAAATTTGCAATGCTTAACATGACGGGTGCGATCATACCAGCACTAATGCACCGGATCCCATCAGAACTCCGAAGTTAAGTGTGCTTGGGCGAGAGTAGTACTAGGATGGGTGACCTCCTGGGAAGTCCTCGTGTGGCACCCCTCGTTTTCGTTTTCGTTTTTCTATTCTTTTCTTTTTATCCTCACGGATTATTCCGGCCCTGGGGTGTTGGCCTCGAAACGAGCTTTCCGAACAGTACTCACGGGCCACGTGAGTCCATCGGGATCGAAAGTTAGGCACGAGAACGTAGAGACGAGGGAATTCCGTTTACCAAGCAATTTTCATTTTTGTATTCCGTCGTACATAAGTAGTATTCCGTTAATAGAGTCGGGCTCGGGAAATTGCGTTAATTGAGTCGCTTAAAAGCCGGAAGTTGAACACTCTAGACTTTCTTCGAGAAGAGAAATTGAGTCGCTTCAAGTAAATTCGCAATGCGTAACAGGACGGGTGCGATACCCCCCCCCCCCCCCCCCCCCCCCCCCCCCCCCCTTACCAGCCATAAATGCACCGGATACCATCAGAACTCCGACGTAGCGTTGGGCGAGAGTATACTAGGATGGGTGACCCTGGGAAGTCCGAGTGTTGCCACCTAGTTTTCGTTTTAGGTTCGTTTTCGTTTTTCTATTCTTTTCTTTTCCCTCACGGTTATGCCGGGCCCTGGGTGTGGCCCGAAAAACCCCGAAGCTTTCGAACAAGTAATCAACGGGCCCCGTGAGTCCATCGGGATCGAAAGTTAGGCACGAGAACGTAGGGACGCGGGAATTCCGTTTACCAAGCAATTTTCATTTTTGTATTCCGTCGTACATAAGTAGTATAACGTTAATCGAGTCGGGCTCGGGAAATTGCGTTAATTGAGTCGCTTAAAAGCCGGAAGTTGAACACTCTAGACTTCCTTCGAGAAGAGAATTTGAGTCGCTTCAAGTAAATTTGCAATGCGTAACATGACGGGTGCGATCATACCAGCACTAATGCACCGGATCCCATCAGAACTCCGAAGTTAAGCGTGCTTGGGCGAGAGTAGTACTAGGATGGGTGACCTCCGGGGAAGTCCTCGTGTTGCACCCCTCGTTTTCGTTTTCGTTTTTCTATTCTTTTCTTTTTATCCTCACGGATTATTCCGGCCCTGGGGTGTTGGACTCGAAACGAGCTTTCCGAACAGTACTCACGGGCCCCGTGAGTCCATCGGGATCGAAAGTTAGGCACGAGAACGTAGAGACGCGGGAATTACGTTTACCAAGCAATTTTCATTTTTGTATTCCGTCGTACATAAGTAGTATTCCGTTAATCGAGTCGGGCTCAGGAAATTGCGTTAATTGAGTCGCTTAAAAGCCGGAGTTGAACACTCTAGTCTTCTTTCGAGAAGAGAAATTGAGTCGCTTCAAGTAAATTTGCAATGCGTGACATGACGGGTGCGATCATACCAGCACCAAAGCACCGGATCCCATCAGAACTCCGAAGTTAAGCGTGCTTGGGCGAGAGTAGTACTAGGATGGGTGACCTCCTGGGAAGTCCTCGTGTTGCACCCCTCGTTTTCGTTTTCGTTTTTCTATTCTTTTCTTTGTATCCTCACGGATTATTCCGGCCCTGGGGTGTTGGCCTCGAAACGAGCTTTCCGAACAGTACTCACGGGCCCCGTGAGTGCATCGGGATCGAAAGTTAGGCACGAGAACGTAGAGACGCGGGGAGGGGGAGGGACCGGGAATTCCGTGTTACCAAGCAATTTTCATTTTTGGTATTCCGGTCGTACATAAGTAGTTAGTATTCCGTTAATCGAGTAGGGCTCGGGAAATTGCGTTACATTGAGTCGCTTAAAAAGCCGAAAGTTGAAACACTATAGACTTGCTTCGAGAAGAGAAATTGAGTCGCTTCAAGTAAATTTCAATGCTGTAACATGACGGGGCGATATACAGACTAAGCAACCGGAATCCATCAGAACTCGAAGTAAGCGGGCTTGGGCGAGAGTAGTACTAGTACTAGGATGGGTGACCTCCTGGGAAGTCCTCGTGTTGCACCCCTCGTTTTCGTTTTCGTTTTTCTATTCTTTTATTTTTATCCTCACGGATTATTCCGGCCCTGGGGTGTTGGCCTCGAAACGAGCTTTCCGAACAGTACTCACGGGCCCCGTGAGTCCATCGGGTTCGAAAGTTAGGCACGAGAACGTAGAGACGCGGGAATTCCGTTTACCAAGCAATTTTCATTTTTGTAATCCGTCGTACATAAGTAGTATTCCGTTAATCGAGTCGGGCTCGGGAAATTGCGTTAATTGAGTCGCTTAAAAGCCGGATGTTGAACACTCTAGACTTCCTTCGAGAAGAGAAATTGAGTCGCTTCAAGTAAAGTGGCAAATGCGTAACATGACGGGTGCCGATCATTAAAAGCAATATGCAACCGGATACCACAGAACCGCGAAGTAAGCGTGCTTGAGGCCGAGAGTTAGTACAGGTGGGTGACCTCGGGGAAGTCCTCGTGTTGCACCCTCGTTTTCGTGTTAGTTTTGTTCTTTTCGTTTGATCCTCACGGGATTATGCCGGCCTGGGGTGGTGGACTCGAAACGAGCTTTCGAACGAACAGTAATCAAAAAACGGGGCCGGAGTCAAGCGGGATCGAAAGTTAGGCCACGCGAGACCGTAGAGCACGCGGGAATCCGGTTGACCAAGCCATTTGCATTTTTTTTATTCCGTCGTACATAAGTAGTATTCCGTTAATCGAGTCGGGCTCGGGAAATTGCGTTAATTGAGTCGCTTAAAAGCCGGAAGTTGAACACTCTAGACTTCCTTCGAGAAGAGGAATTGAGTCGCTTCAAGTAAATTCGCAATGCGTAACATGACGGGTGCGATCATACCAGCACTAATGCACAGGATCCCATCAGAACTCCGAAGTTAAGCGTGCTTGGGCGAGAGTAGTACTAGGATGGGTGACCTCCTGGGAAGTCCTCGTGTTGCACCCTTCGTTTTCGTTTTCGTTTTCGTTTTTCTATTCTTTTCTTTTTATCCTCACGGATTATTCCGGCCGTGGGGTGTTGGCCTCGAAATGAGCTTTCCGAACAGTTCTCACGGGCCCCGTGAGTCCATCGGGATCAAAAGTTAGGCACGAGAACGTAGAGACGCGGGAATTCCGTTTACCAAGCAATTTTCATTTTTGTATTCCGTCGTACATAAGTAGTTTTCCGTTAATCGAGTCGGGCTCGGGAAATTGCGTTAATTGAGTCGCTTAAAAGACGGAAGTTGAACACTCTAGACTTCCTTCGAGAAGAGAAATTGAGTCGATTCAAGTAAATTTGCAATGCGTAACATGACGGGTGCGATCATACCAGCACTAATGCACCGGATCCCATCAAAACTCCGAAGTTAAGCGTGCTTGGGCGAGAGTAGTACTAGGATGGGTGACCTCCTGGGAAGTCCTCGTGTTGCACCCCTCGTTTTCGTTTTCGTTTTGCTATTCTTTTCTTTTTATCCTCACGGATTATTCCGGCCCTGGGGTGTTGGCCTCGAAACGAGCTTTCCGAACAGTACTCACGGCCCCCGTGAGTCCATCGGGATCGAAAGTTAGGCACGAGAACGTAGAGACGCGGGAATTCCGTTTAACAAGCAATTTTCATTTTTGTATTCCGTCGTACATAAGTAGTATTCCGTTAATCGAGTCGGGCTCCGGAAATTGCGTTAATTGAGTCGCTTAAAAGCCGGAAGTTGAACACTCTAGACTTCCTTCGAGAAGAGAAATTGAGTCGCTTCAAGTAAAGTTGCGATGCATAACATGACGGGTGCGATCATACCAGCACTAATGAACCGGATCCCATCAGAACTCCGAAGTTAAGCGTGCTTGGGCGAGAGTAGTACTAGGATGGGTGACCTCCTGGGAAGTCCTCGTGTTGCACCCCTTGTTTTCGTTTTCGTTTTTCTATTCTTTTCTTTTTATCCTCACGGATTATTCCGGCCCTGGGGTGTTGGCCTCGAAACGAGCTTTCCGAACAGTACTCACGGGCCCCGTGAGTCCATCGGGATCGAAGGTTAGGCACGAGAACGTAGAGACGCGGGAATTCCGTTTACCAAGCAATTTTCATTTTTGTATTCCGTCGTACATAAGTAGTATTCCGTTAATCGAGTCGGGGTCGGGAAATTGCGTTAATTGAGTCGCTTAAAAGCCGGAAGTTGAACACTCTAGACTTCCTTCGAGAAGAGAAATTGAGTCGCCTCAAGTAAATTTGCAATGCGTAACATGACGGGTGCGATCATACCAGCACTTAATTGAAAGGATTACCATCAGGAACTCCGAAGTAAGAGTGATTGGGCGGGCAGGATGAGAGTAGTCCTAGATGGCGTGACTCTGGGAAAGCTGTTGTGTGCAACGTCTTTTCGTTTTCGTTTTTCTATTCTTTTCTTTTTATCCTCCCGGATTATTCCGGCCCTGGGGTGTTGGCCTCGAAACGAGCTTTCCAAACAGTACTCACGGGCCCCGTGAGCCCATCGGGATCGAAAGTTAGGCACGAGAACGTAGAGACGCGGGAATTCCGTTTACCAAGCAATTTTCATTTTTGTATACCGTCGTACATAAGTAGTATTCCGTTAATCGAGTCGGGCTCGGGAAATTGCGTTAATTGAGTCGCTTAAAAGCCGGAAGTTGAACACTTTAGACTTCCTTCGAGAAGAGAAATTGAGTCGCTTCAAGTAAATTCGCAATGCGTAACATGACGGGTGCGATCATACCAGCACTAATGCACCGGATCCCATCAGAACTCCGAACTTAAGCGTGCTTGGGCGAGAGTAGTACTAGGATGGGTGACCTCCTGGGAAGTCCTCGTGTGCAACCCCCTCGTTTTCGTTTTCGTTTTTCTATTCTTTTCTTTTTATCCTCACGGATTATTCCGGCCCTGAGGTGTTGGCCTCGAAACGAGCTTTCCGAACAGTACTCACGGGCCCCGTGGGTCCATCGGGATCGAAAGTTAGGCACGAGAACGTAGAGACGCGGGAATTCCGTTTACCAAGCAATTTTCATTTTTGTATTCCGTCGTACATAAGTAGTATTCCGTTAATCGAGTCGGGCTCGGGAAAGTGCGTTAATTGAGTCGCTTAAAAGCCGGAAGTTGAACACTCTAGACTTCCTTCGAGAAGAGAAATTGTGTCGCTTCAAGTAAATTTGCAATGCGTAACATGACGGGTGCGATCATACCAGCACTAATGCACCGGATCCCATCAGAACTCCGAAGTTAAGCGTGCTTGGGCGAGACTTGTACTAGGATGGGTGACCTCCTGGGAAGTCCTCGTGTTGCACCCCTCGTTTTCGCTTTCGTTTTTCTATTCTTTTCTTTTTATCTTCACGGATTATTCCGGCCCTGGGGTGTTGGCCTCGAAACGAGCTTTCCGAACAGTACTCACGGGCCCCGTGAGTCCACCGGGATCGAAAGTTAGGCACGAGAACGTAGAGACGCGGGAATTCCGTTTACCAAGCAATTTTCATTTTTGTATTCCGTCGTACATAAGTAGTATTGCGTTAATCGAGTCGGGCTCGGGAAATTGCGTTAATTGAGTCGCTTAAAAGCCGGAAGTTGAACACTCTAGACTTCCATCGAGAAGAGAAATTGAGTCGCTTCAAGTAAATTTGCAATGCGTGACATGACGTGTGCGATCATACCAGCACTAATGCACCGGATCCCATCAGAACGCGAAGTTTAAGCGGCTGCCCTGGGCCGGAGAGTCAGTAACTTTTAAGGATGGGTGACCTCCTGGGAAGTCCTCGTGTTGCACCCTTCGTTTTCGTTTTCGTTTTCGTTTTTCTATTATTTTCTTTTTATCCTCACGGATTATTCCGGCCCTGGGGTGTTGGCCTCGAAACGAGCTTTCCGAACAGTACTCACGGGCCCCGTGAGTCCATCGGGAGCGAAAGTTAGGCACGAGAACGTAGAGACGCGGGAATTCCGTTTACCAAGCAATTTTCATTTTTGTATTCCTTCGTACATAAGTAGTATTCCGTTAATCGAGTCGGGCTCGGGAAATTGCGTTAATTGAGTCGCTTAAAAGCCGGAAGTTGAACACTATAGACTTCCTTCGAGAAGAGAAATTGAGTAGCTTCAAGTAAATTCGCAATGCGTAACATGACGGGTGCGATCATACCAGCACTAATGCACCGGATCCCATCAGAACTCCGAAGTTAAGCGTGCTTGGGCGAGAGCAGTGCTAGGATGGGTGACCTCCTGGGAAGTCCTCGTGTTGCACCCCTCGTTTTCGTTTTCTTTTTTCTATTCTTTTCTTTTTATCCTCACGGATTATTCCGGCCCTGGGGTGTTGGCCTCGAAACGAGCTTTCCGAACATTACTCACGGGCCCCGTGAGTCCATCGGGATCGAAAGTTAGGCACGAGAACGTAGAAACGCGGGAATTCCGTTTACCAAGCAATTTTCATTTTTGTATTCCGTCGTACATAAGTAGTATTTCGTTAATCGAGTCGGGCTCGGGAAATTGCGTTAATTGAGTCGCTTAAAAGCCGGAAGTTGAACACTCTAGACTTCCTTCGAGAAGAGAAATTGAGTCGCTTCAAGTAAATTTGCAATGCGTATCATGACGGGTGCGATCATACCAGCACTAATGCACCGGATCCCATCAGAACTCCGAAGTTAAGCGTGCTTGGGCGAGAGTAGTACTAGGATGGGTGACATCCTGGGAAGTCCTCGTGTTGCACCCCTCGTTTTCGTTTTCGTTTTTCTATTCTTTTCTTTTTATCCTCACGGATTATTCCGGCCCAAGGGTTTTGGCCTCGAAACGAGCTTTCCGAACAGTACTCACGGGCCCCGTGAGTCCATCGGGATCGAAAGTTAGGCACGAGAACGTAGAAACGCGGGAATTATGTTTACCAAGCAATTTTCATTTTTGTATTCCGTCGTACATAAGTAGTATTCCGTTAATCGAGTCGGGATCGGGAAATTGCGTTAATTGAGTCGCTTAAAAGCCGGAAGTTGAACACTCTAGACTTCCTTCGAGAAGAGAAATTGAGTCGCTTCAAGTACATTCGCAATGCGTAACATGACGGGTGCGATCATTACCGCATAATGCAACGGATCACATCCGAACTCCGAAAGTTAGCGTGCCTGGGGGAGAGGTAGTACTAGGATGGGTGACTCCTGGGAAGTCGCGTGCGCACCCCGCGTTTTGTTTCGTTTTTCTATTCTCTTTGTATCCTCAGGATTCTACCGGCCCTGGGGTGTTGGCCCTCGAACGAGCTTTCCCGAACAGTACCAGGGCCAAGTGAGTACTCGGGATCGAAAGTTTAGGCTACGGGAAACGTAGCGACGAGGGAAGGGGGGGAAGTCAGTTTCCCAATCCATTTTTTTTGTACGTCCGTGTGTACCTAAGGTGTATTCGGTAATCGAGTCGGCTCTTTTTTTGGGAAATTGCGTTAATTGAGTCGCTTAAAAGCAGGAAGTTGAACACTCTAGACTTCCTTCGAGAAGAGAAATTGAGTCGCTTCAAGTAAATTCGCAATGCGTAACATGAAGGGTGCGATCATACCAGCACTAATGCACCGGATCCCATCAGAACTCCGAAGTTAAGCGTGCTTGGAGGAGAGTAGTACTAGGATGGGTGACCTCCTGGGAAGTCCTCGTGTTGCACCCCTCGTTTTCGTTTTCGTTTTTCTATTCTTTTTTTTTTATCCTCACGGATTATTCCGGCCCTGGGGTGTTGGCCTCGAAACGAGCTTTCCGAACAGTACTCACGGGCCCCGTGAGTCCATCGGGATCGAAAGTTAGCCACGAGAACGTAGAGACGCGGGAATTCCGTTTACCAAGCAATTTTCATTTTTGTATTCCGTCGAACATAAGTAGTATTCCGATAATCGAGTCGGGCTCGGGAAATTGCGTTAATTGAGTCGCTTAAAAGCCGGAAGTTGAACACTCTAGACTTCCTTCGAGAAGAGAAATTGAGTCACTTCAAGTAAATTTGCAATGCATAACATGACGGGTGCGATCATACCAGCACTAATGCACCGGATCCCATCGGAACTCCAAAGTTAAGCATGCTTGGGCGAGAGTAGTACTACGATGGGTGACCTCCTGGGAAGTCACGGGTCGCACCATCGTTTCGTTTTCTATTCTTTTCTTTTTATCCTCACGGATTATTCCGGCCTTGGGGTGTTGGCCTCGAAACGAGCTTTCCGAACAGTACTCACGGGCCCCGTGAGTCCATCGGGATCGAAAGTTAGGCAGGAGAACGTAGAGACGCGGGAATTCCGTTTACCAAGGAATTTTCATTTTTGTATTCCGTCGTACATAAGTAGTATTCCGTTAATCGAGTCGGGCTCGGGAAAATGCGTTAATTGAGTCGCTTAAAAGCCGGAAGTTGAACACTCTAGACTTCCTTCGAGAAGAGAAATTGAGTCGCTTCAAGAAAATTCGCAATGCGTAACATGACGAGTGCGATCATACCAGCACTAATGCACCGGATCCCATCAGAACTCCGAAGTTAAGCGTGCTTGGGCGAGAGTAGTACTAGGATGGGTGACCTTCTGGGAAGTCCTCGTGTTGCACCCCTCGTTTTCGTTTTCGTTTTTCTATTCTTTTCTTTTTATCCTCACGGATTATTCCGGCCCTGGGTGTTGGCCTCGAAACGAGCTTTCCGAACAGTACTCACGGGCCCCGTGAGTCCATCGGGATCGAAAGTTAGGCACGAGAACGTAGAGACGCTGGAATTCCGTTTACCAAGCAATTTTCATTTTTGTATTCCGTCGTACATAAGTAGTATTCCGTTAATCGAGTCGGGCTCGGGAAATTGCGTTAATTGAGTCGCTTAAAAGCGGGAAGTTGAACACTCTAGACTTCCTTCGAGAAGAGAAATTGAGTCGCTTCAAGTAAATTTGCAATGCGTAACATGACGGGGGCGATCATACCAGCACTAATGCACCGGATCCCATCAGAACTCCGAAGTTAAGCGTGCTTGGGCGAGAGTAGTACTAGGATGGGTGACCTCCTGGGAAGTCCTCGTGTTGCACCCCTCGTTTTCGTTTTCGTTTTGCTATTCTTTTCTTTTTATCCTCACGGATTATTCCGGCCCTGGGGTGTTGGCCTCGAAACGAGCTTTCCGAACAGTACTCACGGGCCCCGGGAGTCCATCGGGATCGAAAGTTAGGCACGAGAACGTAGAGACGCGGGAATTCCGTTTACCAAGCAATTTTCATTTTTGTATTCCGTCGTACATAAGTAGTATTCCGTTAATCGAGTCGGGCTCGGGAAATTGCGTTAATTGAGTCGCTTAAAAGCCGGAAGTTGAACACTCTAGACTTCCTTCGAGAAGAGAAATTGAGTCGCTTCAAGTAAATTTGCGATGCATAAAATGACGGGTGCGATCATACCAGCACTAATGCACCGGATCCCATCAGAACTCCGAAGTTAAGCGTGCTTGGGCGAGAGTAGTACTAGGATGGGGGACCTCCTGGGAAGTCCTCGTGTTGCACCCCTCGTTTTCGTTTTCGTTTTTCTATTCTTTTCTTTTTATCCTCACGGATTATTCCGGGCCTGGGGTGTTGGCCTCGAAACGAGCTTTCCGAACAGTACTCACGGGCCCCGTGAGTCCATCGGGATCGAAAGTTAGGCACGATTACGTAGAGACGCGGGAATTCCGTTTACCAAGCAATTTTCATTTTTGTATTCCGTCGTACATAAGTAGTATTCCGTTAATCGAGTCGGGCTCGGGAAATTGCGGGTAAGTGAGTAGCGTAAAAGCGGAAGTTGAAAACACTATAGACGTCCTTCGCGAAGGAGAAAGTGAGTCGCTTAAGTTAAATTCGCAAGCGGTAACATGACGGGGCGCGATCTACCAGCACTAATGCACGGATCCCATCAGAACTCCGAAGTTAAGCGTGCTTGGGCGAGAGTCGTACTAGGATGGGTGACCTCCTGGGAAGTCCTCGTGTTGCACCCCTCGTTTTCGTTTTCGTTTTTCTATTCTTTTCTTTTTATCCTCACGGATTATTCCGGCCCTCGGGTGTTGGCCTCGAAACGAGCTTTCCGAACAGTACTCACGGGCCCCGTGAGTCCATCGGGATCGAAAGTTAGGCACGAGAACGTAGAGACGCCGGAATTCCGTTTACCAAGCAATTTTCATTTTGATTCGTGTAAAAACCTTTATTGTTATCAACATAAAAGTGTATTTCGTTAATACGAGTCGGGCCGGGAATTGCGTTAATTGAGCGCTTAAAACGGGAAGTGGAACACTCTAGACTTCCTTCGAGAAGAGAAATTGAGGCGCTTCAAGTAAATTCGCAATGCGTAACATGACGGGTGCGATCATACCAGCACTAATGCACCGGATCCCATCAGAACTCCGAAGTTAAGCGGGCTTGGGCGAGAGTAGTACTAGGATGGGTGACCTCCTGGGAAGTCCTCGTGTTGCAACCCTCGTTTTCGTTTTCGTTTTTCTATTCTTTTCTTTTTATCCTCACGGATTATTCCGGCCCTGGGGTGTTGGCCTCGAAACGAGCTTTACGAACAGTACTCACGGGCCCCGTGAGTCCATCGGGATCGAAAGTTAGGCACGAGAACGTAGAGACGCGGGAATTCCGTTTACCAAGCAATTTTCATGTTTGTATTCCGTCGTACATAAGTAGTATTCCGTTAATCGAGTCGGGCTCGGGAAATTGCGTTAATTGAGGCGCTTAAAAGCCGGAAGTTGAACACTCTAGACTTCCTTCGAGAAGAGAAATTGAGTCGCTTTAAGTAAATTTGCGATGCATAACAAGACGGGTGGGATCATACCCGCACTAATGCACCGGATCCCATCAGAACTTCGAAGGTAAGCGTGCTTGGGCGAGAGTAATACTAGGATGGGTGACCACCTTGGAAGTCCTCGTGTTGCACCCCTCATTTTCGTTTTTAGTTTTTATATTCTTTCTTTGTTTTCTCAAGGATTTATTCGGGCCCTGGGGTGGTTTGGTCGAAACCGAGCTTTAACGAACCAGTACTCACGGGCCCCCGTGAGTCCATGGTGATCGAAAAGTAGGAACGAGAACGTAGAGACGCAGGGGGAGAGAATCCGTTTACCAAGCAATTTTCCTTTTTGTAATTCCGCGTAATAAGTAGTCTTTCGTTAATCGAGTCGGCGCTCGGGAAACTTGTGTGTGTGTGAGTCGCTTAAAACCGGCAGTTGAAACACTTAGACTTACTTCAGAGAAGAGAAATTGGTCGCTTCAAGTAAATTCGCAATGCGTTAAATTGGACGGGTGCGATCATACAGCACTAATGCACGGCTACCTCAGACGCGAAGTGAGCGTGCTGGGCGACGAGTAGTACTAGGATGGACCATCTGGGAAGTCCGTGGGCCACCCCTCGTTTTCGTTTTCGTTTTTCTAATCTTTTCTTTTTATCCTCACGGATTATTCCGGCCCTGGGGTGTTGGCCTCGAAACGAGCTTTCCGAACAGTACTCACGGGCCCCGTGAGTCCATCGGGATCGAAAGTTAGGCACGAGAACGTAGAGACGCGTGAATTCCGTTTACCAAGCAATTTTCATTTTTGTATTCCGTCGTACATAAGTAGTATTCAGTTAATCGAGTCGGGCTCGGGAAATTGCGTTAATTGAGTCGCTTAAAAGCCGGAAGTTGAACACTCTAGACTTCCTTCGAGCAGAGAAATTGAGTCGCTTCAAGTAAATTCGCAATGCGTAACATGACGGGTGCGATCATACACAGCATATGAACAGGATCCCATCAGAACTCCGAGTTCAGCGGCGTGGGGCGAGAGAGTGGAGAGTAGTACTAGGATGGGTGACCTCCTGGGAAGTCCTCGTGTCGCACCTCTCGTTTTCGTTTTCGTTTTTCTATTCTTTTCTTTTTATCCTCACGGATTATTCCGGCCCTGGGGTGTTGGCCTCGAAACGAGCTTTCCGAACAGTACTCACGGGCCCCGTGAGTCCATCGGGATTGAAAGTTAGGCACGAGAACGTAGAGACGCGGGAATTCCGTTTACCAAGCAATTTTCATTTTTGTATTCCGTCGTACATAAGTAGTATTCCGTTAATCGAGTCGGGCTAGGGAAATTGCGTTAATTGAGTCGCTTAAAAGCCGGAAGTTGAACACTCTAGACTTCCTTCGAGAAGGGAAATTGAGTCGCTTCAAGTAAATTCGCAATGCGTAACATGACGGGTGCGATCATACCAGGACTAATGCACCGGATCCCATCAGAACTCCGAAGTTAAGCGTGCTTGGGCGAGAGTAGTACTAGGATGGGTGACCTCCTGGGAAGTCCTCGTGTTGAACCCCTCGTTTTCGTTTTCGTTTTTCTATTCTTTTCTTTTTATCCTCACGGATTATTCCGGCCCTTGGGTGTTGGCCTCGAAACGAGCTTTCCGAACAGTACTCACGGGCCCCGTGAGTCCATCGGGATCGAAAGTTAGGCACGAGAACGTAGAGACGCGGAAATTCCGTTTACCAAGCAATTTTCATTTTTGTATTCCGTCGTACATAAGTAGGATTCCGTTAATCGAGTCGGGCTCGGGAAATTGCGTTAATTGAGTCGCTTAAAAGCCGGAAGTTGAACACTCTAGACTTCCTTCGAGAAGAGAAATTGAGTCGCTTCAAGTAAATTAGCAATGCGTAACATGACGGGTGCGATCATACCAGCACTAATGCACCGGATCCCATAAGAACTCCGAAGTTAAGCGTGCTTGGGCGAGA
Source organism: Melaleuca alternifolia (assembly GCA_019926035.1). Classification (NCBI taxonomy): domain Eukaryota; kingdom Viridiplantae; phylum Streptophyta; class Magnoliopsida; order Myrtales; family Myrtaceae; genus Melaleuca; species Melaleuca alternifolia. The sequence goes on along the minus strand of JAGKPW010000630.1, from coordinate 234 downwards.
GTAGTACTAGGATGGGTGACCTCCTGGGAAGTCCTCGTGTTGCACCCCTCTTTTTCGTTTTCGTTTTTCTATTCTTTTCTTTTTATCCTCACGGATTATTCCGGGCCTGGGGTGTTGGCCTCGAAACGAGCTTTCCGAACAGTACTCACGGGCCCAGTGAGTCCATCGGGATCGAAAGTTAGGCACGAGAACGTAGAGACGCGGGAATGCCGTTTACCAAGCAATTTTCATTTT
>JAGKPW010000629.1:0-13763 GCA_019926035.1 Melaleuca alternifolia | reverse complement strand
CACCCGTCATGTTACGCATTGCAAATTTACTTGAAGCGACTCAATATCTCTTCTCGAAGGAAGTCTAGAGTGTTCAACTTCCGGCTTTTAAGCGACTCAATTAACGCAATTTCCCGAGCCCGAATCGATTAACGGAATACTACTTATGTACGACGGAATACAAAAATGAAAATTGCTTTGTAAACGGAATTCCCGCGTCTCTACGTTCTCGTGCCTAACTTTCGATCCCGATGGACTCACGGGGCCCGTGAGTACTGTTCGGAAAGCTCGTTTCGCGGCCAACACCCCAGGGCCGGAATAATCCGTGAGGATAAAAAGAAAAGAATAGAAAAACGAAAACGAAAACGAGGGGTGCAACACGAGGATTTCCCAGGAGGTCACCCATCCTAGTACTAGTACTACTCTCGCCCAAGCACGCTTAACTTCGGAGTTCTGATGGGATCCGGTGCATTAGTGCTGGTATGATCGCACCCGTCATGTTACGCATTGCAAAATTACTTGAAGCGACTCAATTTCTCTTCTCGAAGGAAGTCTAGAGTGTTCAACTTCCGGCTTTTAAGACGAGCTCAATTAACGCACGAATTTCCCGAGCCCGACTCGATTAACGGAATACTACTTATGTACGACGGAATACAAAAATGAATATTGCTTGGTAAACGGAATTCCCGCGTCTCTACGTTCTCGTGCCTAACTTTCGATCCCGATGGACTAACGGGGCCCGTGAGTACTGTTCGGAAAGCTCGTTTCGAGGCCAACACCCCAGGGCCGGAATAATCCGTGAGGATAAAAAGAAAAGAATCGAAAAACGAAAACGAAAACGAGGGGTGCAACACGAGGACTTCCCAGGAGGTCACCCCTTCTAGTACTACTCTCGTCCAAGCACACTTAACTTCGGAGTTCTGATGGGATCCGGTGCAATTATGCTGGCTAGTGGATCGCACCCTTCTGTCACGCATTGCAAAATTTACTTGAAGCGACACTCAATTTCTCTGTTTTTTTTTTTTTTTGTTCTCTATAGGAGTCCTAGATTGTTTCAACTTCCGGCGTTTAAGTGACTCAATTAACGCAATTTCCCGAGCCCGACTCGATTAACAGAATACTACTTATGTACGACGGAATACAAAAATGAAAATTGCTTGGTAAACGGAATTCCCGCGTCTCTACGTCCTCGTGCCTAACTTTCGATCCCGATGGACTCACGGGGCCCGTGAGTACTGTTCGGAAAGCTCGTTTCGAGGTCAACACCCCAGGGCCGGAATAATCCGTGAGGATAAAAAGAAAAGAATAGAAAAACGAAAACGAAAACGAGGGGTGCAACACGAGGACTTCCCAGGAGGTCACCCATCCTAGTACTACTCTCGCGCAAGCACGCTTAACTTCGGAGTTCTGATGGGATCCGGTGCATTAGTGCTGGAATGATCGCACCCGTCATGTTACGCATTGCGAATTTACTTGAAGCGACTCAATTTCTCTTCTCGAAGGAAGTCTAGAGTGTTCAACTTCCTGCTTTTAAGCGACTCAATTAACGCAATTTCCCGAGCCCGACTCGATTAACGGAATACTACTTATGTACGACGGAATACAAAAAAGAAAATTGCTTGGTAAACGGAATTCCCGCGTCTCTACGTTCTCGTGCCTAACTTTCGATCCCGATGGACTCACGGGGCCCGTGAGTACTGCTCGGAAAGCTCGTTTCGAGGCCAACACCCCAGGGCCGGAATAATCCGTGAGGATAAAAAGAAAAGAATAGAAAAACGAAAACGAAAACGAGGGGTGCGACACGAGAACTTCCCAGGAGGTCACCCATCCTAGTACTACTCTCGCCCAAGCACCCTTAACTTCGGAGTTCTGATGGGATCCGGTGCATTAGTGCTGGTATGATCGCACCCGTCATGTTACGCATTGCAAATTTACTTGAAGCGACTCATTTTCTCTTCTCGAAGGAAGTCTAGAGTGTTCAACTTCCGGCTTTTAAGCGACTCAATTAACGCAATTTCCCGAGGCCGACTCGATTAACGGAATACTACTTATGTACGACGGAATACAAAAATGAAAATTGCTTGGTAAACGGAATTCCCGCGTCTCTACGGTCTCGTGCCTAACTTTCGATCCCGATGGACTCACGGGGCCCGTGAGTACTGTTCGGAAAGCGCGTTTCGAGGCCAACACCCCAGGGCCGGAATAATCCGTGAGGATAAAAAGAAAAGAATAGAAAAACGAAAACGAAAACGAGGGGTGCAACACGAGGACTTCCCCGGAGGTCACCCATCCTAGTACTACTCTCGCCCAAGCACGCTTAACTTCGGAGTTCTGATGGGATCCGGTGCATTATTGCTGGTATGATCGCACCCGTCATGTCACGCATTGCAAATTTACTTGAAGCGACCCCCCCCTTTTTCAAGTTCTCTTCTGAGGCGAAGTTAGAGTGTTCAACTTCGGCTTTTAAAGCGACCTCAATTAACGCAATTTCCCGAAGCCCGACTCGATTAACGGAATACTACTGTTGTTTACGACGGAATACAAAAATGAAAATTGCTTGGTAAACGGAATTCCCGCGTATCAACTTTCTCGTGCCTAACTTTCGATCCCGATGGACTCACGGGGCCCGTGAGTACTGTTCGGAAAGCTCGTTTCGAGGCCGACACCCCAGGGCCGGAATAATCCGTGAGGATAAAAAGAAAAGAATAGAAAAACGAAAACGAAAACGGGGGGTGCAACACGAGGACTTCCCAGGAGGTCACCCATCCTAGTACTACTCTCGCCCAAGCACGCTTAAACTGCGGAGTTTGAATGGGATCCGGTGCATTAGTCTGGTTGATCGAACCCGTCAATGTCACGCATGCAAAATTTAATGGGAAGCACTCAAATTTTCTTCTAGACAGGAAGTCTAGAGTGTTACAACTTAGGCTTTTAAGCGATTTTCAATTAACGCAATTTCCCGAGCCGACTCGATAAAGGAATACTACTATGTCGAAGGAATACACAAATAAAATGCTGGCAAACGGAAATTCCGCGTCTCTACTTCTCGTGCCTAACTTTCGATCCAGATGGGCTCACGGGGCCCGTGAGTACTGTTCGGAAAGCTCGTTTCGAGGCCAACACCCCAGGGCCGGAATAATCCGTGAGGATAAAAAGAAAAGAATAGAAAAACGAAAAAGAAAACGAGGGGTGCAACACGAGGACTTCCCAGGAGGTCACCCATCCTAGTACTACTCTCGCCCAAGCACGCTTAACTTCGGAGTTCTGATGGGATACGGTGCATTAGTGCTGGTATGATCGCACCCGTCATGTTACGCATTGCAAATTTACTTGAAGAGACTCAATTTCTCTTCTCGAAGGAAGTCTAGAGTGTTCAACTTCCGGCTTTTAAGCGACTCAATTAAAGCAATTTCCCGAGCCCGACTCGATTAACGGAATACTACTTATGTACGACGGAATACAAAAATGAAAATTTCTTGGTAAACGGAATTCCCGCGTCTCTACGTTCTCGTGCCTAACTTTCGATCCCGATGGACTCACGGGGCCCGTGAGTACTGTTCTGAAAGCTCGTTTCGAGGCCAACACCCCAGGGCCGGAATAATCCGTGAGGATAAAAAGAAAAGAATAGAAAAACGAAAACGAAAACGAGGGGTGCAACACGAGGACTTCCCAGGCGGTCACCCATCCTAGTAATCACATTCGCCCAAGCACGCTTAACTTCGGAGTTCTGATGGGATCGGTGCATTAGTGCTGGTATGATCGCACCCGTCATGTTACGCATTGCGAATTTACTTGAAGCGACTCAATTTCTCTTCTTGAAGGAAGTCTAGAGTGTTCAACTTCCGGCTTTTAAGCGACTCAATTAACGCAATTCCCCGAGCCCGACTCGATTAACGGAATACTACTTATGTACGACGGAATACAAAAAAGAAAATTGCTTGGTAAACGGAATTCCCGCGTCTCTACGTTCTCGTGCCTAACTTTCGATCCCGATGGACTCACGGGGCCAGTGAGTACTGTTCGGAAAGCTCGTTTCGAGGCCAACACCCCAGGGCCGGAATAATCCGTGAGGATAAAAAGAAAAGAATAGAAAAACGAAAACGAAAACGAGGGGTGAAACACGAGGACTTCCCAGGAGGTCACCCATCCTAGTACTACTCTCGCCCAAGCACGCTTAACTTCGGAGGTCTGATGGGATCCGGTGCATTAGTGCTGGTATGATCGCACCCGTCATGTTACGCATTGCGAATTTACTTGAAGCGACTCAATTTCTCTTCTCGAAGAAAGTCTAGAGTGTTCAACTTCCGGCTTTTAAGCGACTCAATTAACGCAATTTCCCGAGCCCGACTCGATTAACGGAATACTACTTATGTACAACGGAATACAAAAATGAAAATTGCTTGGTAAACGGAATTCCCGCGTCTCTACGTTCTCGTGCCTAACTTTCGATCCCGATGGACTCACGGGGCCCGTGAGTACTGTTCGGAAAGCTCGTTTCGGGGCCAACACCCCAGGGCCGGAATAATCCGTGAGGATAAAAAGAAAAGAATAGAAAAACGAAAACGAAAACGAGGGGTGCAACCGAGGACTTCCCAGGAGGTCACCCATCCTAGTACTACTCTCGCCCAAGCACGCTTAACTTCGGAGTTCTGATGGGATCCGGTGCATTAGTGCTGGTATGATCGCACCCGTCATGTTACGCATTACAAATTTACTTGAAGCGACTCAATTTCTCTTCTCGAAGGAAGTCTAGAGTGTTCAACTTCCGGCTTTTAAGCGACTCAATTAACGCAATTTCCCGAGCCCGGCTCGATTAACGGAATACTACTTATGTACGACGGAATACAAAAATGAAAATTGCTTGGTAAACGGAATTCCCGCGTCTCTACGTTCTCGTGCCTAACTTTCGCTCCCGATGGACTCACGGGGCCCGTGAGTACTGTTCGGAAAGCTCGTTTCGAGGCCAACACCCCAGGGCCGGAATAATCCGTGAGGATTAAAAGAAAAGAATAGAAAAACGAAAACGAAAACGAGGGGTGCAACACGAGACTTTCCCAGGAGGTCACCCATCCTAGTACTACTCTCGCCCAAGCACGCTTAACTTCGGAGTTCTGTTGGGATCCGGTGCATTAGTGCTGGTATGATCGCACCCGTCATGTTACGCATTGCAAATTTACTTGACGCGACTCAATTTCTCTTCTCGAAGGAAGTCTAGAGTGTTCAACTTCCGGCTTTTAAGAGACTCAATTAACGCAATTTCCCGAGCCCGACTCGATTAACGGAATACTACTCATGTACGACGGAATACAAAAATGAAAATTGCTTGGTAAACGGAATTCCCGCGTCTCTACGTTCTCGTGCCTAACTTTCGATCCCGATGGACTCACGGGGCCCGTGAGTACTGTTCGGAAAGCTCGTTTCGAGGCCAACTCCCCAGGGCCGGAATAATCCGTGAGGATAAAAAGAAAAGAATAGAAAAACGAAAACGAAAACGAGGGGTGCAACACGAGGACTTCCCAGGAGGTCACCCATCCTAGTACTACTCTCGCCCAAGCACGATTAACTTCGGAGTTCTGATGGGATCCGGTGCATTAGTGCTGGTATGATCGCACCCGTCATGTTACGCATTGCAAATTTACTTGAAGGGACTCAATTTCTCTTCTCGAAGGAAGTCTAGAGTGTTCAACTTCCGGCTTTTAAGCGACTCAATTAACGAAATTTCCCGAGCCCGACTCGATTAACGGAATACTACTTATGTACGACGGAATACAAAAATGAAAATTGCTTGGTAAACGGAATTCCCGCGTCTCTACGTTCTCGTGCCTAACTTTTGATCCCGATGGACTCACGGGGCCCGTGAGTACTGTTCGGAAAGCTCGTTTCGAGGCCAAAACCCCAGGGCCGGAATAATCCGTGAGGATAAAAAGAAAAGAATAGAAAAACGAAAACGAAAAAGAGGGGTGCAACACGAGGACTTCCCAGGAGGTCACCCATCCTAGTACTACTCTCGCCCAAGCACGCTTAACTTCGGAGTTCTGATGGGATCCGGTGCATTAGTGTTGGTATGATCGCACCCGTCATGTTACGCATTGCGAATTTACTTGAAGCGACTCAATTTCTCTTCTCGAAGGAAGTCTAGAGTGTTCAACTTCCGGCTTTTAAGCGACTCAATTAACGCAATTTCCCGAGCACGACTCGATTAACGGAATACTACTTATGTACGACGGAATACAAAATTGAAAATTGCTTGGTAAACGGAATTCCCGCGTCTCTACGTTCTCGTGCCTAACTTTCGATCCCGATGGACTCACGGGGCCCGTGAGTACTGTTCGGAAAGCTCGTTTCGAGGCCAACACCCCAGGGCCGGAATAATCCGTGGGGATAAAAAGAAAAGAATAGAAAAACGAAAACGAAAACGAGGGGTGCAACACGCGGACTTCCCAGGAGGTCACCCATCCTAGTACTACTCTCGCCCAAGCACGCTTAAATGCGGAGTTCTAATGGATTTCCGGTTGCATTAGTGCTGGTATGATCGCACCCGTCATGTTCACGCATGCAAATTACTTGAAGCGACTCAATTTCTCTTCTGAAGGAAGCTAGAGTTTCAACACTTCCGGTTTAGAGACTCAATCAACCCAATTTCCGGAGCCCCGACTCGATACGGAATACTACTTATGTACGACGGAATACAAAAATGAAAATTGCTTGGCAAACGAAATTCCCGCGTCTCTACGTTCTCGTGCCTAACTTTCGATCCCGATGGACTCACGGGGCCCGTGAGTACTGTTCGGAAAGTTCGTTTCGAGGCCAACACCCCAGGGCCGGAATAATCCGTGAGGATAAAAAGAAAAGAATAGAAAAACGAAAACGAGAACGAGGGGTGCAACACGAGGACTTCCCAGGAGGTCACCCATAATAGTTATAATTAGCCCAAGCACGCTTAACTTCGTGTAGTTCTGATGGGATCCGGTGCATTAGTGCTGGTATGATCGCACCCGTCATGTTACGCATTGCGAATTTACTTGAAGCGATTCAATTTCTCTTCTCGAAGGAAGTCTAGAGTGTTCAACTTCCGGCTTTTAAGCGACTCAATTAACGCAATTTCCCGAGCCCGACTCGATTAACGGAATACTACTTATGTACGACGGAATACAGAAATGAAAATTGCTTGGTAAACGGAATTCCCGCGTCTCTACGTTCTCGTGCCTAACTTTCGATCCCGATGGGCTCACGGGGCCCGTGAGTACTGTTCGGAAAGCTCGTTTCGAGGCCAACACCCAGGGCCGGAATAATCCGTGAGGATAAAAAGAAAAGAATAGAAAAACGAAAACGAAACCGAGGGGTGCAACACGAGGACTTCCCAGGAGGTCACCCATCCTAGTACTACTCTCGCCAAAGCACGCTTAACTTCGGAGTTCTGATGGGATCCGGTGCATTAGTGCTGGTATGATCGCACCCGTCATGTTACGCATTGCAAATTTACTTGAAGCGACGCAATTTCTCTTCTCGAAGGAAGTCTAGAGTGTTCAACTTCCGGCTTTTAAGCGACTCAATTAACGCAATTTCCCGAGCCCGACTCGATTAACGGAATACTACTTATGTACGACGGAATACAAAAATGAAAATTGCTTGGCAAACGGAATTCCCGCGTCTCTACGTTCTCGTGCCTAACTTTCGATCCCGATGGACTCACGGGGCCCGTGAGTACTGTTCGGAAAGCTCGTTTCGAGGCCAACACCCCAGGGCCGGAAGAATCCGTGAGGATAAAAAGAAAAGAATAGAAAAACGAAAACGAAAACGAGGGGTGGAACACGAGGACTTCCCAGGAGGTCACCCATCCTAGTACTACTCTCGCTCAAGCACGCTTAACTTCGGAGTTCTGATGGGATCCGGTGCATTAGTGCTGGTATGATCGCAACCGTCATGTTACGCATTGCGAATTTACTTGAAGCGACTCAATTTCTTTTCTCGAAGGAAGTCTAGAGTGTTCAACTTCCGGCTTTTAAGCGACTCAATTAACGCAATTTCCCGAGCCCGACTCGATTAACGGAATACTACTTATGTACGACGGAATACCAAAATGAAAATTGCTTGGTAAACGGAATTCCCGCGTCTCTACGTTCTCGTGCCTAACTTTCGATCCCGATGGGTTCACGGGGCCCGTGAGTACTGTTCGGAAAGCTCGTTTCGAGGCCAACACCCCAGGGCCGGAATAATCCGTGAGGATAAAGAAAAGAATAGAAAAGCGAAAATGAAAACGAGGGGTGCGACACGAGGACTTCCCAGGAGGTCACCCATCCTAGTACTACTCTCGCCCAAGCACGCTTAATTTCGGAGTTCTGATGGGATCCGGTGCATTAGTGCTGGTATGATCGCACCCGTCATGTTACGCATTGCAAATTTACTTGATGCGACTCAATTTCTCTTCTCGAAGGAAGTCTAGAGTGTTCAAACTTCCGCTTTAAAGAGACTCAATTAACGCCAATTTCACGAGCCGACCGATAATGGGGAATCTACTATTACGACGTGACTACAAAAATGAAATGGGTTTTTTGTGGAAAATTGTGGTAAACGATTTCCCCGCGTTCTCACGTGCTCGAACCTGCCTACACTTTCGATCCCGATGGACTCACGGGGCCCGTGAGTACTGTTAGGAAAGCTCGTTTCGAGGCCAACACCCCAGGGCCGGAATAATCCGTGAGGATAAAAAGAAAAGAATAGAAAAACGGAAACGAAAACGAGGGGTGCAACACGAGGACTTCCCAGGAAGTCACCCATCCTAGTACTACTCTCGCCCAAGCACGCTTAACTTCGGAGTTCTGATGGGATCTGGTGCATTAGTGCTGGTATGATCGCACCCGTCATGTTACGCATTGCAAATTTACTTGAAGCGACTCAATTTCTCTTCTCGAAGGAAGTCTAGAGTGTTCAACTTCCGGTTTTTAAGCGACTCAATTAACGCAATTTCCCGAGCCCGACTCGATTAACGGAATACTACTTATGGACGACGGAATACAAAAATGAAAATTGCTTGGTAAACGGAATTCCCGCGTCTCTACGTTCTCGTGCCTAACTTTCGATCCCGATGGCCTCACGGGGCCCGTGAGTACTGTTCGGAAAGCTCGTTTCGAGGCCAACACCCCAGGGCCGGAATAATCGGTGAGGATAAAAAGAAAAGAATAGAAAAACGAAAACGAAAACGAGGGGTGCAACACGAGGACTTCCCAGGAGGTCACCGATCCTAGTACTACTCTCGCCCAAGCACGCTTAACTTCGGAGTTCTGATGGGATCCGATGCATTAGTGCTGGTATGATCGCACCCGTCATGTAGTGCATTGCAAATTTACTTGAAGCGACTCCATTCCTCTTCTCGAAGGAAGTCTAGAGTGTTCAACTTCCGGCTTTTAAGCAACTCAATTAACGCAATTTCCCGAGCCCGACTCGATTAACGGAATACTACTTATGTACGACGGAATACAAAAATGAAAATTGCTTGGTAAACGAAATTCCCGCGTCTCTACGTTCTCGTGCCTAACTTTCGATCCCGATGGACTCACGGGGCCCGTGAGTACTGTTCGGAAAGCTCGTTTCGAGGCCAACACCCCAGGGCCGGGATAATCCGTGAGGATAAAAAGAAAAGAATAGAAAAACGAAAACGAAAACGAGGGGTGCAACACGAGGACTTCCCAGGAGGTCACCCATCCTAGTACTACTCTCGCCCAAGCACGCTTAACTTCGGAGTTCTGATGGGATCCGGTGCATTAGTGCTGGTATGATCGCACCCGTCATGTTACGCATTGCGAATTTACTTGAAGCGACTCAATTTCTCTTCTCTAAGGAAGTCTAGAGTGTTCAACTTCCGGCTTTTAAGCGACTCAATTAACGCAATTTCCCGAGCCCGACTCGATTAACGGAATACTACTTATGTACGACTGAATACAAAAATGAAAATTGCTTGGTAAACGGAATTCCCGCGTCTCTACGTTCTCGTGCCTAACTTTCGATCCCGATGGACTCACGGGGCCCGTGAGTACTGTTCGGAAAGCTCGTTTCGAGGCCAACACCCCAGGGCCGGAATAATCCGTGAGGATAAAAAGAAAAGAATAGAAAAACGAAAACGAAAACGAGGGGTGCAACACGAGGACTTCCCAGGAGGTCACCCATCCTAGTACTACTCTCGCCCAAGCACGCTTAACTTCGGAGTTCTGATGGGATCCGGTGCATTAGTGCTGGTATGATCGCACCCGTCATGTTACGCATTGCAAATTTCCTTGAAGCGACTCAATTTCTCTTCTCGAAGGAAGTCTAGAGTGTTCAACTTCCGGCTTTTAGGCGACTCAATTAACGCAATTTCCCGAGCCCGACTCGATTAACGGAATACTACTTATGTACGACGGAATACAAAAATGAAAATTGCTTGGTAAACGGAATTCCCGCGTCTCTACGTTCTCGTGCCTAACTTTCGATCCCCATGGACTCACGGGGCCCGTGAGTACTGTTCGGAAAGCTCGTTTCGAGGCCAACACCCCAGGGCCGGAATAATCCGTGAGGATAAAAAGAAAAGAATAGAAAAACGAAAACCAAAACGAGGGGTGCAACACGAGGACTTCCCAGGAGGTCACCCATCCTAGTACTACTCTCTCCCAAGCACGCTTAACTTCGGAGTTCTGATGGGATCCTGCATTATGGGCTGGTATATCGCACTCCGTCATTCACGGCATTGCAACTTTTAATTGAAGCTACTCAATTTCTTCTGCTCGAAGAAGTCTAGAGTGTTCAAGCTCCGTTCCGTCTTTTAAGCGCTCAATTACGCATTTGTCCCGAGCTGCCACTCTATTAACGGAAATACTCTTTATTACGACGGAATACCAAATGAAAATTGCTTGGTAACGGAATTTTCCCCGCGTCTCTACGTCTCCGTGCACTAACTTTCCGCATCCCATGGCCTTCACGTCCCTGATACTGTCGAAAGCTCGTTTCAGGCCGGAAACCCCCCAGGGCCGAATATCCGGAGATAAAAATCAAAGACTGAAAAAGCCAAACGCACAGGCGAGAGTGCAACACGAGGACTCCCCAGGAGGTCACCCATCCTAGTACTACTCTCGCCCAAGCACGCTTAACTTCGGAGTTCTGATGGGATCCGGTGCATTATTGCTGGTATGATCGCACCCGTCATGTCACGCATTGCAAATTTACTTGAAGCGACTCAATTTCTCTTCTCGAAGGAAGTCTAGAGTGTTCAACTTCCGGCTTTTAGGCGACTCAATTAACGCAATTTCCCGAGCCCGACTCGATTAACGGAATACTACTTATGTACGACGGAATACAAAAATGAAATTTGCTTGGTAAACGGAATTCCCGCGTCTCTACGTTCTCGTGCCTAACTTTCGATCCCGATGGACTCACGGTGCCCGTGAGTACTGTTCGGAAAGCTCGTTTCGAGGCCAACACCCCAGGGCCGGAATAATCCGTGAGGAAAAAAAGAAAAGAATAGAAAAACGAAAACGAAAACGAGGGGTGCAACACGAGGACTTCCCAGGAGGTCACCCATCCTAGTACTACTCTCGCCCAAGCACGCTTAACTTCTGAGTTCTGATGGGATCCGGTGCATTAGTGCTGGTATGATCGCACCCGTCACATTATGCATTGCAAATTTACTGGAAGCGACTCAATTTCTCTTCTCGAAGGAAGTCTAGAGTGTTCAACTTCCGGCTTTTAAGCGAATCAATTAACGCAATTTCCCGAGCCCGACTCGATTAACGGAATACTACTTATGTACGACGGAATACAAAAATGAAAATTGCTTGGTAATCGGAATTCCCGCGTCTCTACGTTCTCGTGCCTAACTTTCGATCCCGATGGACCTCACTGCCCTGAGTAACTGCTCGAAGTGCTCGTTTCGAGGCCAACACCCCAGGGCCGGAATACTCCGTGAGGATAAAAAGAAAAGAATAGAAAAACGAAAACGAAAACGAGGGGTGCAACACGAGGACTTCCCAGGAGGTCACCCATTCTAGTACTACTCTCGCCCAAGCACGCTTAACTTCGTAGTTCTGATGGGATCCGGTGCATTAGTGCTGGTATGATCGCACCCGTCATGTCACGCATTGCAATTTTACTTGAAGCGACTCAATTTCTCTTCTCGAAGGAAGTCTAGAGTGTTCAACTTCCGGCTTTTAAGCGACTCAATTAACGCAATTTCCCGAGCCCGACTCGATGAACGGAATACTACTTATGTACGACGGAATACAAATGAATCATTGCTTGGGAAACGACAAAAAAAGAATCCCCATCCCGCGTCCCTCACGTTTTCCTCTGCCTACTTTCGATCCGATGACTCACGGGCCCGAGTACTTTCGGAAAGCGTCGTTTCGAGCCAACACCCCAGGCCGAAAATAAATCGAATGAGGATAAAAAAAAGATAGAAAACAAAAACGAAAACGAGGGGTCAACACGGAGGACTTCCAGAGTCACCCATCCTATTACTACTCTCGCCCAAGCAACACCCCCGCTTACTTCGGAGTTTTCGGATGATCCGTGTCATTTATGCTGTTATGGATCGCCACCGTCATGTCCACCCTTGCAAATTTACTTGAAGCGACTCAATTTCTCTTCTCGAAGGAAGTCTAGAGTGGTCAACTTCCGACTTTTAAGCGACTCAATTAACGCAATTTCACGAGCCCGACTCGATTAACAGAATACTACTTATGTACGACGAAATACAAAAATGAAAATTGCTTGGTAAACGGAATTCCCGCGTCTCTACGTTCTCATGCCTAACTTTCGATCCCGATGGGCTCAAGGGGCCCGTGAGTACTATTCGGAAAGCTCGTTTCGGGCCACACCCCAGGTCGGATAATTCCGTGAGGATAAAAAGAAAAGAATAGAAAAAAAAAAAACGCAAACGAAAACGGGGTGCAACACGAGGAACTTCCATAGGTCACCCATCCTAGACTACCTCGTCGCCAAAGCCACGCGGTAACTTCGGAGTTCTGATGGGATTCCGGTGCATTAGTCTGGTAGACGTCACCCTCGTACTGCATTGCGAATTTACTTGAAGCGACTCAATTTCTCTTCGCGAAGGAAGTCTAGAGTGTTCAACTTCCGGCTTTTAAGCGACTCAATTAACGCAATTTCCCGAGCCCGACTCGATTAACGAAATACTACTTATGTACGACGGAATACAAAAATGAAAATTGCTTGGTAAACGGAATTCCGCGTCTCTACGTTCTCGTGCCTAACTTTCGATCCCGATGGACTCACGGGGCCCGTGAGTACTGTTCGGAAAGCTCGTTTCGAGGCCAACACCCCAGGGCCGGAATAATACGTGAGGATAAAAAGAAAAGAATAGAAAAACGAAAACGAAAACGAGGGGTGCAACACGAGGACTTCCCAGGAGGTCACCCTTCCTAGTACTACTCTCGCCCAAGCACGCTTAACTTCGGAGTTCTGATGGATCGTGCAATTGTGCCGTTATGATCGCACCCGTCATGTCCGCATTGCAAATTTACTTGAAGCGACTCAATTTCTCTTCTCGAAGGAAGTCTAGAGTGTTCAACTTCCGGCTTTTTAGCGACTCAATTAACGCAATTTCCCGAGCCCGACTCGATTAACGGAATACTACTTATGTACGACGGAATTCAAAAATGAAAATTGCTTGGTAAACGGAATTCCCGCGTCTCTACGTTCTCGTGCCTAACTTTCGATCCCGATGGACTCACGGGGCCCGTGAGTACTGTTCGAAAGCTCGTTTCGAGGCCAACACCCCAGGGCCGGAATAATCC
>JAGKPW010000628.1:0-13590 GCA_019926035.1 Melaleuca alternifolia | reverse complement strand
TATGATCGCACCCGTCATGTGACGCATTGCGAATTTACTTGAAGCGACTCAATTTCTCTTCTCGAAGGAAGTCTAGAGTGTTCAACTTCCGGCTTTTAAGCGACTCAATTAACGCAAATTCCCGAGCCCGACTCGATTAACGGAATACTACTTATGTACGACGGAATACAAAAATGAAAATTGCTTGGTAAACGGAATTCCCGCGTCTCTGCGTTCTCGTGCCTAACTTTCGATCCCGATGGACTCACGGGGCCCGTGAGTACTGTTCGGAAAGCTCGTTTCGAGGCCAACACCCCGGGGCCGGAATAATCCGTGAGGATAAAAAGAAAAGAATAGAAAAACGCAAACGAACCGAGGTGTTTCAATCAAAAAAACGGGGGGGGGGGGGGGGGGGGAGGACTTCCAGGAGGCACCCACCTAGTATACTCTCGCCAAGCACGCTTAACTTCGGAGTTCTGATGGGATCGTTGATAGTGCTGGTATGATCGCACCGTCAGTTACGCATGCGAATTACTTGAAAGCGACCCCCAATTCTCTTCTCGAAGGAAGTCTAGAGTGTTCAACTTCCGGCTTTTAAGCGACTCAATTAACGCAATTTCCCGAGCCCGACTCGATTAACGTAATACTACTTATGTACGACGGAATACAAAAATGAAAATTGCTTGGTAAACGGAATTCCCGCGTCTCTACGTTCTCGTGCCTAACTTTCGATACCGATGGACTCACGGGGCCCGTGAGTACTGTTCGGAAAGCTCGTTTCGAGGCCAACACCCCAGGGCCGGAATAATCCGTGAGGATAAAAAGAAAAGAATAGAAAAACGAAAACGAAAACGAGGGGTGCAACACGAGGACTTTCCAGGAGGTCACCCATCCTAGTACTACTCTCGCCCAAGCACGCTTAACTTCGGAGTTCTGATGGGATCCGGTGCATTAGTGCTGGTATGATCGCACCCGTCATGTTACGCATTGCGAATTTACTTGAAGCGACCCAATTTCTCTTCTCGAAGGAAGTCTAGAGTGTTCAACTTCCGGCTTTTACGCGACTCAATTAACGCAATTTCCCGAGCCCGACTCGATTAACGGAATACTACTTATGTACGACGGAATACAAAAATGAAAATTGCTTGGTAAACGGAATTCACGCGTCTCTACGTTCTCGTGCCTAACTTTCGATCCCGATGGACTCACGGGCCCGTGAGTACTGTTCGGAAAGCTCGTTTCGAGGCCAACACCCCAGGGCCGGAATAATCCGTGAGGATAAAAAGAAACGAATAGAAAAACGAAAACGAAAACGAGGGGTGCAACACGAGGACTTCCCAGGAGGTCACCCATCCTAGTACTACTCTCGCCCAAGCCCGCTTAACTTCGGAGTTCTGATGGGATCCGGTGCATTAGTGCTGGTATGATCGCACCCTCATGTTACGCATTGCAAATTTACTTGAAGCGACTCAATTTCTCTTCTCGAAGGAAGTCTAGAGTGTTCAACTTCCGGCTGTTAAGCGACTCAATTAACGCAATTTCCCGAGCCCGACTAGGATAACGAATATACTTATGACGACGGAATACAAAAATGAAAATTGCTTGGTAAACGGAATTACCGCGTCTCTACGTTCTCGTGCCTAACTTTCGATCCCGATGGACTCACGGGGCCCGTGAGTACTGTTCGGAAAGCTCGTTTCGAGGCCAACACCCAGGGCCGGAATAATCCGTGAGGATAAAAAGAAAAGAATAGAAAAACGAAAACGAAAACGAGGGGTGCAACACGAGGACTTCACAGGAGGTCACCCATCCTAGTACTACTCTCGCCCAAGCACGCTTAACTTCGGAGTTCTGATGGGATCCGGTGCATTAGTGCTGGTATGATCGCACCCGTCAGGTTACGCATTGCAAATTTACTTGAAGCGACTCAATTTCTCTTCTCGAAGGAAGTCTAGAGTGTTCAACTTCCGGCTTTTAAGCGACTCAATTAACGCAATTTCCCGAGCCCGACTCGATTAACGGAATAATACTTATGTACGACGGAATACAAAAATGAAAATTGCTTGGTAAACGGAATTCCCGCTTCTCTACGTTCTCGTGCCTAACTTTCGATCCCGATGGACTCACGGGGCCCGTGAGTACGGTTCGGAAAGCTCGTTTCGAGGCCAACACCCCAGGGCCGGAATAATCCGTGAGGATAAAAAGAAAAGAATAGAAAAACGAAAGCGAAAACGAGGGGTGCAACACGAGGACTTCCCGGGAGGTCACCCATCCTAGTACTACTCTCGCCCAAGCACGCTTAACTTCGGAGTTTTGATGGGATCCGGTGCATTAGTGCTGGTATGATCGCACCCGTCATGTTACGCATTGCAAATTTACGTGAAGCGACTCAATTTCTCTTCTCGAAGGAAGTCTAGAGTGTTCAACTTCCGGCTTTTAAGCGACTCAATTAACGCAAATTCCCGAGCCCGACTCGATTAACGGAATACTACTTATGTACGACGGAATACAAACATGAAGAGTGCTTGTTAAGAGGAATTCCCGCGTCTCTAGGTTCAGCTGGACCTTACACTTCGATCCCGATGGACTCACGGGGCCCCTGAGTACTGTTCGGAAAGCTCGTTTCGAGGCCAACACCCCAGGGCCGGAATAATCCGTGAGGATAAAAAGAAAAGAATCGAAAAACGAAAACGAAAACGAGGGGTGCAACACGAGGACTTCCCAGGAGGTCACCCATCCTAGTCCTACTCTCGCCCAAGCACGCTTAACTTCGGAGTTCTGATGGGATCCGGTGCATTAGTGCTGTTATGATCGCAGCCAAGGTTCATGTTTAGGGACGAGCACTGTGTGCAAATTACTTTGACGGCGCGTAACCCCGAGGGGCGACCGCGTACTCGTCTTCCCGTCGACGTGGATGAACACAGGTTGCGAGGAAAGTCTAGAGTGTTCAACTTCCGGCTTTTAAGCGACTCAATTAACGCAATTTCCCGAGCCCGACTCGATTAAAGGAATACTACTTATGTACGACGGAATACAAAAATGAAAATTGCTTGGTAAACGGAATTCCCGCGTCTCTACGTTCTCGTGCCTAACTTTCGATCCCGATGGACTCACGGGGCCCGTGAGAACTGTTCGGAAAGCTCGTTTCGAGGCCAACACCCCAGGGCCGGAATAATCCGTGAGGACAAAAAGAAAAGAATAGAAAAACGAAAACGAAAACGAGGGGTGCAAACACCGGACTTCCCAGGAGGTCACCCATCCTAGTACTACTCTCGCCCAAGCACGCTTAACTTCGGAGTTCTGATGGGATCCGGTGCATTAGTGCTGGTATGATAGCACCCGTCATGTTACGCATTGCGAATTTACTTGAAGCGACTCAATTTCTCTTCTCGAAGGAAGTCTAGAGTGTTCAACTGCCGGCTTTTAAGCGACTCAATTAACGCAATTTCCCGAGCCCGACTCGATTAACGGAATACTACTTATGTACGACGGAATACAAAAATGAAGATTGCTTGGTAAACGGAATTCCCGCGTCTCTACGTTCTCGTGCCTAACTTTCGATCCCGATGGACTCACGGGGCCCGTGAGTACTGTTCGGAACGCTCGTTTCGAGGCCAACACCCCAGGGCCGGAATAATCCGTGAGGATAAAAAGAAAAGAATAGAAAAACGAAAACGAAAACGAGGGGTGCAACACGAGGACTTCCAGGAGGTCACCCATCCTAGTACTAGTACTACTCTCGCCCAAGCACGCTTAACTTCGGAGTTCTGATGGGATCCGGTGCATTAGTGCTGGTATGATCGCGCCCGTCATGTCACGCATTGCAAATTTACTTGAAGCGACTCAATTTCTCTTCTCGAAGGAAGTCTAGAGTGTTCAACTTCCGGCTTTTAAGCGACTCAATTAACGAAATTTCCCGAGCCCGACTCGATTAACGGAATACTACTTATGTACGACGGAATACAAAAATGAAAATTGATTGGTAAACGGAATTCCCGCGTCTCTACGTTCTCGTGCCTAACTTTCGATCCCGATGGGCTCACGGGGCCCGTGAGTACTGTTCGGAAAGCTCGTTTCGAGGCCAACACCCCGGGGCCGGAATAATCCGTGAGGATAAAAAGAAAAGAATAGAAAAACGAAAACGAAAACGTGGGGTGCAACACGAGGACTTCCCAGGAGGTCACCCATCCTAGTACAAGTCATCGCCAAGCACGCGGAACTTCGGAGAGAAGTTTGAGGGATCCGGTTGCACTTAGTGCTGGTATGTGATACGCACCCGTCATGTTACGCATGCAACCTGTTTACTTGAAGCATACAATTCTCTTCCGAAGGAAGTCTAGATGTGCAGACATGGCGTCACCGCGGCTGCTTAAGACGCGGACGTCTTCAATCAACGGCAATTTCCCGGAGCCCGATCGAGAACGGAATACAGAACTTATGTACGACGGAATACAAAAATGAAAATGGCTTGGTAAACGGAATTCCCGCGTCTCTACGTTCTCGTGCCTAACTTTCGATCCCGATGGACTCACGGGGCCCGTGAGTACTGTTCGGAAAGCTCGTTTCGAGGCCAACACCCAAGGGCCGGAATAATCCGTGAGGATAAAAAGAAAAGAATAGAAAAACGAAAACGAAAACGAGGGGTGCAACACGAGCACTTCCCAGGAGGTCACCCATCCTAGTACTACTCTCGCCCAAGCACGCTTAACTTCGGAGTTCTGATGGGATCCGGTGCATTAGTGCTGGTATGATCGCACACGTCATGTTACGCATTGCAAATTTACTTGAAGCGACTCAATTTCTCTTCTCGAAGGAAGTCTAGAGGGTTCAACTTCCGGCTTTTAAGCGACTCAATTAACGCAATTTCCCGAGCCCGACTCGATTAACGGAATACTACTTATGTACGACGGAAAACAAAAATGAAAA
This sequence comes from Melaleuca alternifolia, assembly GCA_019926035.1. NCBI lineage: Eukaryota > Viridiplantae > Streptophyta > Magnoliopsida > Myrtales > Myrtaceae > Melaleuca > Melaleuca alternifolia. The sequence goes on along the minus strand of JAGKPW010000628.1, from coordinate 8,685 downwards.
TTGCTTGGTAAACGGAATTCCCGCGTCTCTACGTTCTCGTGCCTAACTTTCGATCCCGATGGACTCACTGGGCCCGTGAGTACTGTTCGGAAAGCTCGTTTCGAGGCCAACACCCCAGGGCCGGAATAATCCGTGAGGATAAAGAAAAGAATAGAAAAACGAAAATGAAAACGAGGGGTGCGACACGAGGACTTCCCAGGAGGTCACCCATCCTAGTACTACTCTCGCCCAAGCACGCTTAACTTCGGAGTTCTGATGGGATCCGGTGCATTAGTGCTGGTATGATCGCACCCGTCATGTCACGCATTGCAAATTTTCTTGAAGCGACTCAATTTCTCTTCTCGAAGGAAGTCTAGAGTGTTCAACTTCCGGCTTTTAAGCGACTCAATTAACGCAATTTCCCGAGCCCGACTCGATTAACGGAATACTACTTCTGTACGACGGAATACAAAAATGAAAATTGCTTGGTAAACGGAATTCCCGCGTCTCTACGTTCCCGTGCCTAAATTTCGATGCCGATGGACTCACGGGGCCCGTGAGTACTGTTCGGAAAGCTCGTTTCGAGGCCAAAAACACCCCAGGGCCGGAAATAATCCGGAGGATTAAAAAAGAAAAGATTAGAAAACGAAAACGAAAAGCGTGGGGTGCAACACGAGGACTTCCCAGGAGGTCACCCATCCTAGTACTATTCTCGCCCAAGCACGCTTAACTTCGGAGTTCTGATGGGATCCGGTGCATTAGTGCTGGTATGATCGCACCCGTCATGTTACGCATTGCAAAATTACTTGAAGCGACTCAATTTCTCTTCTCGAAGGAAGTCTAGAGTGTTCAACTTCCGGCTTTTAAGCGACTCAATTAACGCAATTTCCCGAGCCCGACTCGATTAACGAAATACTACTTATGTACGACGGAATACAAAAATGAAAATTGCTTGGTAAACGGAATTCCCGCGTCTCTACGTTCTCGTGCCTAACTTTCGATCCCGATGGACCCACGGGGCCCGTGAGTACTGTTCGGAAAGCTCGTTTCGAGGCCAACACCCCAGGGCCGGAATAATCCGTGAGGATAAAAAGAAAAGAATAGAAAAACGAAAACGAAAACGAGGGGTGCAACACGAGGACTTCCCAGGAGGTCAACCATCCTAGTACTACTCTCGCCCAAGCACGCTTAACTTCGGAGTTCTGATGGGATCCGGTGCATTAGTGCTGGTATGATCGGACCCGTCATGTTACGCATTGCAAATTTACTTGAAGCGACTCAATTTCTCTTCTCGAAGGAAGTCTAGAGTGTTCAACTTTCGGCTTTTAAGCGACTCAATTAACGCAATTTCCCGAGCCCGACTCGATTAACGGAATACTACTTATGTACGACGAAATACAAAAATGAAAATTGCTTGGTAAACGGAATTCCCGCGTCTCTACGTTCTCGTGCCTAACTTTCGATCCCGATGGACTCACGGGGCCCGTGAGTACTGTTCGGAAAGCTCGTTTGGAGGCCAACACCCCAGGGCCGGAATAATCCGTGAGGATAAAAAGAAAAGAATAGAAAAACGAAAACGAAAACGAGGGGTGCTACACGAGGACTTCCAAGGAGGTCACCCATCCTAGTACTACTCTCGCCCAAGCACGCTTAACTTCGGAGTTCTGATGGGATCCAGTGCATTAGTGCTGGTATGATCGCACCCGTCATGTTACGCATTGCGAATTTACTTGAAGCGACTCAATTTCTCTTCTCGAAGGAAGTCTAGAGTGTTCAACTTCGGGCTTTTAAGCGACTCAATTAACGCAATTTCCCGAGCCCGACTCGATTAACGGAATACTACTTATGTACGACGGAATACAAAAATGAAAATTGCTTGGTAAACGGAATTCCCGCGTCTCTACGTTCTCGAGCCTAACTTTCGATCCCGATGGACTCACGGGGCCCGTGAGTACTGTTCGGAAAGCTCGTTTCGAGGCCAACACCCCAGGGCCGGAACAATCCGTGAGGATAAAAAGAAAAGAATAGAAAAACGAAAACGAAAAAGAGGGGTGCAACACGAGGACTTCCCAGGAGGTCACCCATCCTAGTACTACTCTCGCCCAAGCAAGCTTAACTTCGGAGTTCTGATGGGATCCGGTGCATTAGTGCTGGTATGATCGCACCCGTCATGTTACGCATTGCGAATTTACTTGAAGCGACCCAATTTCTCTTCTCGAAGGAAGTCTAGAGTGTTCAACTTCCGGCTTTTAAGCGACTCAATTAACGCAATTTCCCGAGCCCGACTCGATTAACGGAATACTAATTATGTACGACGGAATACAAAAATGAAAATTGCTTGGTAAACGGAATTCCCGCGTCTCTACGTTCTCGTGCCTAACTTTCGATCCCGATGGACTCACGGGGCCCGTGAGTACTGTTCCGAAAGCTCGTTTCGAGGCCAACACCCCAGGGCCGGAATAATCCGTGAGGATAAAAAGAAAAGAATAGATAAACGAAAACGAAAACGAGGGGTGCAACACGAGGACTTCCCAGGAGGTCACCCATCCTAGTACTACTCTCGCCCAAGCACGCTTAACTTCGGAGTTCTGATGGGATCCGGTGCATTAGTGCTGGTATGATCGCACCCGTCCTGTTACGCATTGCAAATTTACTTGAAGCGACTCAATTTCTCTTCTCGAAGGAAGTCTAGAGTGTTCAACTTCCGGCTTTTAAGCGACCCAATTAACGCAATTTCCCGAGCCCGACTCGATTAACGGAATACTACTTATGTACGACGGGATACAAAAATGAAAATTGCTTGGTAAACGGAATTCCCGCGTCTCTACGTTCTCGTGCCTAACTTTCGATCCCGATGGACTCACCGGGCCCGTGAGTACTGTTCGGAAAGCTCGTTTCGAGGCCAACACCCCAGGGCCGGAATAATCCGTGAGGATAAAAAGAAAAGAATAGAAAAACGAAAACGGAAACGAGGGGTGCAACACGAGGACTTCCCAGGAGGTCACCCATCCTAGTACTACTCTCGCCAGAAAGCACGGTTAACTTCGGAGTCTGATGGGAACGGTGCATTAGTGATGGTATGATCCACCCGTATGTTACGCCATTGCAAGAGTTTACTTGAAGCGGACTCAATTTCTCTTCTCGAAGGAAAGTTAGAGTGTTAACTTCCTGGCTGCTTTTAAGCGACTCAATTAACGCAATTTCCCGAGCCCGACTCGATTAACGGAATACTACTTATGTACGACGGAATACAAAAATGAAAATTGCTTGGTAAACGGACTTCCCGCGTCTCTACGTTCTCGTGCCTAACTTTCGATCCCGATGGACTCACGGGGCCCGTGAGGACTGTTCGGAAAGCTCGTTTCGAGGCCAACACCCCAGGGCCGGAATAATCCGTGAGGATAAAAAGAAAGGAATAGAAAAACGAAAACGAAAACGAGGGGTGCAACACGAGGACTTCCCAGGACGTCACCCATCCTAGTACTACCCTCGCCCAAGCACGCTTAACTTCGGAGTTCTGATGGGATCCGGTGCATTAGTGCTGGTATGATCGCACCACCGTCATGTTACCCGTCTATTGCCAAATTACTGAAGCGACTCAACTTTTTATCTTCTCGAAGCGAAAGTCTTGAGTGTTCACACTCCGCTTTTACAGCGAACTCAATTAACGCACATTCCCGAGCCCGCCCACTCGATAACGGAATACGATCTTATTACGACGGACTACAAAAAATGAAAATTGCAGGTGAGTGTCAACCGGAATTCCCGCGTCTCTACTGTTTCACGTGCCTAAACTTTCCGATCCTCGATGGACTCACGGGGCCCGTGCGTACTGTTAGGGAAAGGAGTTGCCACCCCCCGCCACAACACCCCATGGCCGGAATAATCTGTGAGGATTAAAAGAAAAGAATAGAAAAAAGAAAACGAAAACGAGGGGTGCAACACGAGGACTTCCCAGGAGGTCACCCATCCTAGTACTACTCTCGCCCAAGCACGCTTAACTTCGAGTTCTGATGGGATCCGGTGCATTAGGGCTGGTATTGATCGCACGCCGTCAGTGTACGCATTGCACAAATTTACTTGAAGCGCCCCAATTTCTCTTCCGAAGGAAGTCTAGAGTGTTCAACTTCCGGGCTTTTAAGCGACGCAATTAACGCAATTTCCCGATGCCCAACTGATTACGGAATTACACTTTGTACGACGGATACAAAAATGAAAATGCTTGGTATAACGGCCCGGACATTCCCGCCGTCTCTACTTCCGTGCCAGACTTCGATCCCGATGACTCATGTGTGGGCCCGTGAGTACGGTTCGGAAAGCTCGTTTCGAGGCCAACACCCCAGGGCCGGAATAATCCGTGAGGATAAAAAGAAAAGAATAGATAAACGAAAACGAAAACGAGGGGTGCAACACGAGGACTTCCCAGGAGGTCACCCATCCTAGTACTACTCTCGCCCAAGGACGCTTAACTTCGGAGTTCTGATGGGATCCGGTGCATTAGTGCTGGTATGATCGCACCCGTCATGTTACGAATTGCAAATTTACTTGAAGCGACTCAATTTCTCTTCTCGAAGGAAGTCTAGAGTGTTCAACTTCCGGCTTTTAAGCGACTCAATTAACGCAATTTCCCGAGCCCGACTCGATTAACGGAATACTACTTATGTACGACGGAATACAAAAATAAAAATTGCTTGGTAAACGGAATTCCCGCGTCTCTACGTTCTCGTGCCTAACTTTCGATCCCGATGGACTCACGGGGCCCGTGAGTACTGTTCGGAAAGCTCGTTTCGAGGCCAACACCCCAGGGCAGGAATAATCCGTGAGGATAAAAAGAAAAGAATAGAAAAACGAAAACGAAAACGAGGGGTGCAACACGAGGACTTCCCAGGAGGTCACCCATCCTAGTACTACACTCGCCCAAGCACGCTTAACTTCGGAGTTCTGATGGGATCCGGGGCATTAGTGCTGGTATGATCGCACCCGTCATGTTACGCATTGCGAATTTACTTGAGCGACTCAATTTCTCTTCTCGAAGGAAGTCTAGAGTGTTCAACTTCCGGCTTTTAAGCGACTCAATTAACGCAATTTCCCGAGCCCGACCCGATTAACGGAATACTACTTATGTACGACGAAATACAAAAATGAAAATTGCTTGGTAAACGAAATTCCCGCGTCTCTACGTTCTCGTGCCTAACTTTCGATCCCGATGGACTCACGGGGCCCGTGGGTACTGTTCGGAAAGCTCGTTTCGAGGCCAACACCCCAGGGCCGGAATAATCCGGGAGGATAAAAAGAAAAGAATAGAAAAACGAAAACGAAAACGAGGGGTGCAACACGAGGACTTCCCAGGAGGTCACCCATCCTAGTACTACTCTCGCCCAAGCAAGCTTAACTTCGGAGTTCTGATGGGATCCGGTGCATTAGTGCTGGTATGATCGCACCCGTCATTTTATGCATCGCAAATTTAGTTAAAACGACTCAATTTCTCTTCTCGAAGGAAGTCTAGAGTGTTCAACTTCCGGCTTTTAAGCGACTCAATTAACGCAAATTCCCGAGCCCGACTCGATTAACGGAATACTACTTATGTACGACGGAATACAAAAATGAAAATTGCTTGGTAAACGGAATTCCCGCGTCTCTACGTTCTCGTGCCCAACTTTCGATCCCGATGGACTCACGGGGCCCGTGAGTACTGTTCGGAAAGCTCGTTTCGAGGCCAACACCCCAGGGCCGGAATACTCCGTGAGGATAAAAAGAAAAGAATAGAAAAACGAAAACGAAAACGAGGGGTGCAACACGAGGACTTCCCAGGGGGTCACCCATCCTAGTACTACTCTCGCCCAAGCACGCTTAACTTCAGAGTTCTGATGGGATCCGGTGCATTAGTGCTGGTATGATCGCACCCGTAATGTTATGCATTGCAAATTTACTTGAAGCGACTCAATTTCTCTTCTCGAAGGAAGTCTAGAGTGTTCAACTTCCGGCTTTTAAGCGACTTAATTAACGCAATTTCCCGAGCCCGACTCGATTAACGGAATACTACTTATGTACGACGGAATACAAAAAGGAAAATTGCTTGGTAAACGGAATTCCCGCGTCTCTACGTTCTCGTGCCTAACTTTCGATCCCGATGGACTCACGGGGCCAGTGAGTACTGTTCGGAAAGCTCGTTTCGAGGCCAACACCCCAGGGCCGGAATAAGCCGTGAGGATAAAAAGAAAAGAATAGAAAAACGAAAACGAAAACGAGGGGGGCAACACGAGGACTTCCCAGGAGGTCACCCATCCTAGTACTACTCTCGCCCAATCACGCTTAACTTCGGAGTTCTGATGGGATCCGGTGCATTAGTGCTGGTATGATCGCACCCGTCATGTTACGCATTGCAAATTTACTTGAAGCGACTCAATTTCTATTCTCGAAGGAAGTCTAGAGTGTTCAACTTCCGGCTTTTTGCCTTTTTGTTTTTTTTTTTTTTTTTTTTTTTTTTTTTCTTTTTTTTTTTTTTTTTTTGTTTTTCTTTTATTTTTCTTGTTTGTTCAAGCGACTCAACTAACGCAATTTCCCGAGCCCGACTCGATTAACGGAATACTACTTATGTACGACGGAATACAAAAATGAAAATTGCTTGGTAAACGGATTCCCGCGTCTCTACGTTCTCGTGCCTAACTTTCGATCCCGATGGACTCACGGGGCCCGTGAGTACTGTTCGGAAAGCTCGTTTCGAGGCCAACAACCCAGGGCCGGAATAATCCGTGAGGATAAAAAGAAAAGAATAGAAAAACGAAAACGAAAACGAGGGGTGCACCCACCAAATCCGAGGACACCCGACACCCAGGAGGCACCATGCCCTAGTATAGTGACCTCTCGCACAAGCCGCTTAACGTTCGGAGTCGATGTTTTCGGACATCGGGTGCATTAGTGCTGGTATGATCGCACCCGTCATGTTACGCATTGCCAATTTACTTGAAGCGACTCAATTTCTCTTCTCGAAGGGAGTCTAGAGTGTTCAACTTCCAGCTTTTAAGCGACTCAATTAACTCAATTTCCCGAGCCCGACTCGATTAACGGAATACTACTTATGTACGACGGAATACAAAAATGAAAATTGCTTGGTAAACGGAATTCCCGCGTCTCTACGTTCTCGCGCCTAACTTTCGATCCCGATGGACTCACGGGGCCCGTGAGTACTGTTCGGAAAGCTCGTATCGAGGCCAACACCCCAGGGCCGGAATAATCCGTGAGGATAAAAAGAAAAGAATAGAAAAACGAAAACGAAAACGAGGGGTGCAACACGAGGACTTCCCAGGAGGTCACCCATCCTAGTACTAGTTCTACTCTCGCCCAAGCACGCTTAACTTCGGAGTTCTGATGGGATCCGGTGCATTAGTCCTGGTATGATCGCACCCGTCATGTTACGCATTGCGAATTTACTTGAAGCGACTCAATTTCTCTTCTCGAAGGAAGTCTGGAGTGTTCAACTTCCGGCTTTTAAGCGACTCAATTAACGCAATTTCCCGAGCCCGACTCGGTTAACGGAATACTACTTATGTACGACGGAATACAAAAATGAAAATTGCTTGGTAAACGGAATTCCCGCGTCTCTACGGTCTCGTGCCTAACTTTCGATCCCGATGGACTCACGGGGCCAGCTGAGTACTGTTCGAAGCTCGTTTCGAAGGCCAACCACACCAGGGCCCGGAGATAAATCCGTGAGGATAAAAAGAAAAAGTAATAAGAAAAAACGGAAACACACGAACAACGAGGGGTCAGACACGAGGAGCTACCAGGGAGGGTTAACCATTCCTAGTACTAGGTACATCTCTAGCCCAAAGCACGGCATTAACTTCGGATCTGAGGGGATCCGGTGCATTTAGGGTTGGCTGGTAATGATCGCACCCCGTCATGTCACGCATTGCAAATTTACTTGAAGCGACTCGATTTCTCTTCTCGAAGGAAGTCTAGAGTGTTCAACTTCCGGCTTTTAAGCGACTCAATTAACGCAATTTCCCGAGCCCGACTCGATTAACGGAATACTACTTATGGACGACGGAATACAAAAATGAAAATTGCTTGGTAAACGGAATTCCCGCGTCTCTACGTTCTCGTGCCTAACTTTCGATCCCGATGGCCTCACGGGGCCCGTGAGTACTGTTCGGAAAGCTCGTTTCGAGGCCAACACACCAGGGCCGGAATAATCCGTGAGGATAAAAAGAAAAGAATAGAAAAACGAAAACGAAAACGAAGGGTGCAACACGAGGACTTCCCAGGAGGTCACCCATCCTAGTACTACTCTCGACCAAGCACGCTTAACTTCGGAGTTCTGATGGGATCCGGTGCATTAGTGCTGGTATGATCGCACCCGTCATGTCACGCATTGCAAATTTACTTGAAGCGACTCAATTCCTCTTCTCGAAGGAAGTCTAGAGTGTTCAACTTCCGGCTTTTAAGCGACTCAATTAACGCAATTTCCCGAGCCCGACTCGATTAACGGAATACTACCTATGTACGACGGAATACAAAAATGAAAATTGCTTGGTAAACGGAATTCCCGCGTCTCTACGTTCTCGTGCCTAACTTTCGATCCCGATGGACTCAAGGGGCCCGTGAGTACTATTCGGAAAGCTCGTGTCGAGGCCAACACCCCTGGCCGGAATAATCCGTGAGCATAAAAGGAAAACAAAAGAAAAACGAAAACGACGGGTGCAA
>JAGKPW010000627.1:0-13521 GCA_019926035.1 Melaleuca alternifolia | reverse complement strand
GGCCAACACCCCAGGGCCGGAATAATCCGTGAGGATAAAAAGAAAAAAATAGAAAAACGAAAACGAAAACGAGGGGTGCAACACGAGGACTTCCCAGGAGGTCACCCATCCTAGTACTACTCTCGCCCAAGCACGCTTAACTTCGGAGTTCTGATGGGATACGGTGCATTAGTGCTGGTATGATCGCACCCGTCATGTTACGCATTGCAAATTTACTTGAAGCGACTCAATTTCTCTTCTCGAAGGAAGTCTAGAGTGTTCAACTTCCGGCTTTTAAACGACTCAATTAACGCAATTTCCCGAGCCCGACTCGATTAACGGAATACTACTTATGTACGACGGAATACAAAAATGAAAATTGCTTGGTAAACGGAATTCCCGCGTCTCTACGTTCTCGTGCCTAACTTTCGATACCGATGGACTCACGGGGCCCGTGAGTACTGTTCGGAAAGCTCGTTTCGAGGCCAACACCCCAGGGCCAGAATAATCCGTGAGGATAAAAAGAAAAGAATAGAAAAACGAAAACGAAAACGAGGGGTACAACACGAGGACTTCCCAGGAGGTCACCCATCCTAGTACTACTCTCGCCCAAGCACGCTTAACTTCGGAGTTCTGATGGGAGCCGGTGCATTAGTGCTGGTATGATCGCACCCGTCATGTTACGCATTGCAAATTTACTTGAAGCGACTCAATTTCTATTCTCGAAGGAAGTCTAGAGTGTTCAACTTCCGGCTTTTAAGCGACTCAATTAAAGAAATTTCCGGAGCCCGACTCGATTGACGGAATACTGCTTATGTACGACAAAATACAAAAATGAAAATTGCTTGGTAAGGAGAATTCCCGCGTCTCTACGTTCTCGTGCCTAACTTTCTATCGCGATGGACTCACGGGGCCCGTGAGTACTGTTTGGAAAGCTCGTTTCGAGGCCAACACCCTGGGCAGGAATAATCCGTGATGATAAAAAGAAAACAAAAGAAAAACGAAAACGACGGGTACAACACGAGGACTTCCCAGGAGGTCATCCATCCTAGTACTACTCTCGCCCAAGCACGCTTAACTTCGGAGTTCTGATGGGATCCGGTGCATTAGTGCTGGTATGATCGCACCCGTCATTTTATGCATCGCAAATTTACTTGAAGCGACTCAATTTCTCTTCTCGAAGGAAGTCTAGAGTGTCCAACTTCCGGCTTTTAAACGACTCAAATAACGCAATTTCCGAGCCCGCTGATTGACGGAATAAATTATGTTTGACAAAAGACAAAAATGAAAATGCTTGGTAAAACGTAATTCCCGAGTCTCTACTTCTCAGTGCCTATCTTTCGATGCCGATGGACTCACGGGGCCGTGAGTACTGTTCGAAAGCTCGTTTCGAGGCCCACACCCAGGAGGCATAATCCGTCAGGAAAAAAAGAAAAGAAAAGAAAAAACAAAAACGAGGGGGTAAACACTGATAGGAATCCAGGGATCACCCATCCAAGTAACTACTCTCGCCCAAGAATGCTGGACTTCGGAGTTCTGATGGGAGCCGGTGGGCCATTAGGTGCGGTATGATCGCCCCGTCATGTTAGGCATCGCAAATTTACTGAAGCGACTCCTCCAATGTCTCTTCTCGAAGGAAGTCTGAGTGTTCAACTTCCGGGCCTTTTTAAGCGACTCAAAAACGCATTTCACGTGCCGACCCGATTAACGGAATACTACTTATGTACGACGGAATACAAAAATGAAAATTGATTGGTAAACGAAATTCCCGCGTCTCTACGTTCTCGTGCCTAACTTTCGATCCCGATGGACTCAAGGGGCCCGTGAGTACTGTTCGGAAAGCTCGTTTCGAGCCCAACACCCCTGGCCGGAATAATCCGTGAGTATAAAAAGAAAAGAAAAGAAAAACGAAAACGAGGGGTGCAACACGAGGACTTCCCAGGAGGTCACCCATCCAAGTTCTACTCTCGCCCAAGCACGCTTAACTTCGGAGTTCTGATGGGATCCGGTGCATTAGTGCTGGTATGATCGCAACCGTCATGTTACGCATTGCGAATTTACTTGAAGCGACTCAATTTCTCTTCTCGAAGGAAGTCTAGAGTGTTCAACTTCCGGCCTTTAAGCAACTCAATTAACGCAATTTCCCGAGCCCGACTCGATTAACGGAATACTACTTATGTACGACGGAATACAAAAATGAAAATTGCTTAGTAAACGGAATTCCCGCGTCTCTACGTTCTCGTGCCTAACTTTCGATCCCGATGGACTTACGGGGCCCGTGAGTACTGTTCGGAAAGCTCGTTTCGAGGCCAACACCCCAGGGCCGGAATAATCCTTGAGGATAAAAAGAAAAGAATAGAAAAACGAAAACGAAAACGAGGGGTGCAACACGAGGACTTCCCAGGAGGTCACCCATCCTAGTACTACTCTCGCCCAAGCATGCTTAACTTGGGAGTTCTGATGGGATCCGGTGCATTAGTGCTGGTATGATCGCACCCGTCATTTTATGCATCGCAAATTTACTTGAAGCGACTCAATTTCTCTTCTCGAAGGAAGTCTAGAGTGTTCAACTTCCAACTTTTAAGCGCCTCAATTAACGCAATTTTCCGAGCCCGACTCGATTAACGGAATACTACTTATGTACGACGAAATACAACAATAAAATTTCCTTGGTAAACGGAATTCCAGCGTCTGTACGTTCTCGTGCCCCTAGCTTTCGATCCCGACGGACTCCCGAGGCCCGTTAGTACGGGTTCGAAAGCTTTTCGAGGCAACACACCGAGGCCAGAAGAATCCGTGAGGATAACAAAGAAAAAAACTAGAAAAACGAAAATGAGGGGTGCAAACACAACGATACCAGGAGGTCACCCATCCTAGTACTACTCTCGCCCAAGCACGCTTAACTTCGGAGTTCTGATGGGATCCGGTGCATTAGTGATGGTATGATCGCACCCGTCATGTTACGCATTGCAAATTTACTTGAAGCGACTCAATTTCTCTTCTCGAAGGAAGTCTAGAGTGTTCAACTTCCGGCTTTTAAGCGACTCAAATAACGCAATTTCCCGAGCCCGACTCGATTAACGGAATACTACTTATGTACGACGGAATACAAAAATGAAAATTGCTTGGTAAACGGAATTCCCGCGTGTCTACGTTCTCGTGCCTAACTTTCGATCCCGATGGACTCACGGGGCCCGTGAGTACTGTTCGGAAAGCTCGTTTCGAGGCCAACACCCCAGGGCCGTAATAATCCGTGAGGATAAAAAGAAAAGAATAGAAAAACGAAAACGAAAACGAGGGGTACAACACGAGGACTTCCCAGGAGGTCACCCATCCTAGTACTACTCTCGCCCAAGCACGCTTAACTTCGGAATTCTGATGGGATCCGGTGCATTAGTGCTGGTATGATCGCACCCGTCATGTTATGCATCGCAAATTTACTTGAAGTGACTCAATTTCTCTTCTCGAAGGAAGTCTAGAGTGTCCAACTTCCGGCTTTTAAACGACTCAAATAACGCAATTTCCCGAGCCCGACTCGATTGACGGAATACTACTTATGTATGACAAAAGACAAAAATGAAAATTGCTTGGTAAACAGAATTCCCGTGTCTCTACGCTCTCGTGCTTAACTTTCGATCCCTATAGACTCACGGGGTCCGTGAGTACTGTTCGGAAAGCTCGTTTCGTGGCCAACACCCTGGGCCGGAATAATCCGTGAGGATAAAAAGAAAAGAAAAGAAAAACATAAACGAGGGGTACAACACGAGGACTTCCCAGGAGGTCACCCATCGTAGTACTACTCTCGCCCAAGCATGCTTAACTTTGGAGTTCCGATGGGATCCGGTGCATTAGTGCTGGTATGATCGCACCCGTCATGTTATGCATCGCAAATTTACTTGAAGCGACTCAATTTCTCTTCTCGAAGGAAGTCTAGAGTGTCCAACTTCCGGCTTTTAAACGACTCAAATAACGTAATTTCCCGAGCCCGACTCGATTGACGGAATACTACTTATGTATGACAAAAGACAAAAATGAAAATTGCTTGGTAAACGGAATTCCCGCGTCTCTACGTTCTCGTGCCTAACTTTCGATCCCGATGGACTCACCGGGCCCGTGAGTACTGTTCGGAAAGCTCGTTTCGAGGCCAACACCCCAGGGCCGGAATAATCCGTAAGGATAAAAAGAAAAGAATAGAAAAACGAAAACGAAAACGAGGGGTGCAACACGAGGACTTCCCAGGAGGTCACCCATCCTAGTACTACTCTCGCCCAAGCACGCTTGACTTCGGAGTTCTGATGGGATCCGGTGCATTAGTGCTGGTATGATCGCACCCGTCATGTTACGCATTGCAAATTTACTTGAAGCGACTCAATTTCTCTTCTCGAAGGAAGTCTAGAGTGTTCAACTTCCGGCTTTTAAGCGACTCAAATAACGCAATTTCACGTGCCCGACCCGATTAACGGAATACTACTTATGTACGACGAAATACAAAAATGAAAATTGCTTGGTAAACGAAATTCCCGCGTCTCTACGTTCTCGTGCCTAACTTTCGATCCCGATGGACTCACGGGGCCCGTGAGTACTGTTCGGAAAGCTCGTTTCGAGGCCAACACCCCTGGCCGGAATAATCCGTGAGGATAAAAAGAAAAGAATAGAAAAACGAAAACGAAAACGAGGGGTGCAACACGAGGACTTCCCAGGAGGTCACCCATCCAAGTTCTACTCTCGCCCAAGCACGCTTAACTTCGGAGTTCTGATGGGATCCGGTGCATTAGTGCTGGTATGATCGCACTCGTCATGTTACGCATTGCGAATTTTCTTGAAGCGACTCAATTTCTCTTCTCGAAGGAAGTCTAGAGTGTTCAACTTCCGGCTTTTAAGCGACTCAAATAACGCAATATCACGTGCCCGACCCTATTAACGGAATACTACTTATGTACGACAAAATACAAAAATGGAAATTGCTTAGTAAACGGAATTCTCGCGTCTCTACGTTGTCGTGCCTAACTTTCGATCCCGATGGACTTAAGGGGCCCGTGCGTACTGTTTGGAAAGCTCGTTTCGAGCCCAACACCCCTGGCCGGAATAATCCGTGAGTATAAAAAGAAAAGAAAAGAAAAACGAAAACGAGGGGTGCAACACGAGGACTTCCCAGGAGGTCACCCATCCCAGTACTACTCTCGCCCAAGCACGCTTAACTTCGGAGTTCTGATGGGATCCGGTGCATTAGTGCTGGTATGATCGCACCCATCATGTTACGCATTGCAAATTTACTTGAAGCGACTCAATTTCTCTTCTCGAAGGAAGTCTAGAGTGTTCAACTTCCAACTTTTAAGCGCCTCAATTAACGCAATTTCCCGAGCCCGACTCGATCAACGGAATACTACTTATTTACGACAAAATACAAAAATGAAAATTGCTTGGTAAACGGAATTCCAGCGTCTCAACGTTCTCGTGCCTAGCTTTCGATCCCGATGGACTCACGAGGCCCGTGAGTACTGTACGGAAAGCTCGTTTCGAGGCCAACACCCAGGGCCAGAATAATCCATGACAATAAAAAGAAAAAAAAAAAGAAAAACGAAAACGAGGGGTACAACACGAGGACTACCCAGGAGATCACCCATCCTAGTACTACTCTCGCCCAAGCACGCTTAACTTCGGAGTTCTGATGGGATCCGGTGCATTAGTGCTGGTATGATCGCACCCGTCATTTTATGCATCGCAAATTTACTTGAAGCGACTCAATTTCTCTTCTCGAAGGAAGTCTAGAGTGTCCAACTTCCGGCTTTTAAGCGACTCAATTAACGCAATTTCCCGAGCCCGACTCAATCGACGGAATACTACTTATTTACGACGAAATACAAAAATGAAAACTGCTTGGTATACGGAATTCCCGCGTTTCTACGTTCTCGTGCCTAACTTTCGATCCCGATGGACTCACGGGGCCCGTGAGTACTGTTCGGAAAGCTCGTATCGAGGCCAACACCCCAGGGCCGGAATAATCCGTGAGGATAAAAAGAAAAGAATAGAAAAACGAAAACGAAAACGAGGGGTGCAACACGAGGACTTCCCAGGAGGTCACCCATCCTAATACTACTCTCGCCCAAGCACGCTTAACTTCGGAGTTCTGATGGGATCCGGTGCATTAGTGCTGGTATGATCGCACCCGTCATGTTACGCATTGCCAATTTACTTGAAGCGACTCAATTTCTCTTCTCGAAGGAAGTCTATAGTGTTCAACTTCCGGCTTTTAAGCGACTCAATTAACGCAATTTCCCGAGCCCGACTCGATTAACGGAATACTACTTATGTACGACGGAATACAAAAATGAAGATTGCTTGGTAAACGGAATTCCCGCGTCTCTACGTTCTCGTGCCTAACTTTCGATCCCGATGGACTCACGGGGCCCGTGAGTACTGTTCGGAAAGCTCTTTTCGAGGCCAACACCCCAGGGCCGGAATAATCCGTGAGGATAAAAAGAAAAGAATAGAAAAACGAAAACGAAAACGAGGGGTGCAACACGAGGACTTCCTAGGAGGTCACCCGTCCTAGTACTAATGTCGCCCAAGCACGCTGAACTTCGGAGTTCTGATGGGATACGGTGCATTAGTGCTGGTATGATCGCACCCGTCATTTTATGCATCGCAAATTTAGTTAAAACGACTCAATTTCTCTTCTCGAAGGAAGTCTAGAGTGTTCAACTTCCGGCTTTTAAGCGACTCATTTAACGCAATTTCCCGAGCCCGACTCGATTAACGGAATACTACTTATGTACGACGGAATACAAAAATGAAAATTGCTTGGTCAACGGAATTCCCGCGTCTCTACGTTCTCGTGCCTAACTTTCGATCCCGATGGACTCACGAGGCCCGTGAGTACTGTTCGGAAAGCTCGTTTCGAGGCCAACACCCCAGGGCCGGAATAATCCGTGAGGAAAAAAAGAAAAGAATAGAAAAACGAAAACGAAAACGAGGGGTGCAACACGAGGACTTCCCAGGAGGTCACCCATCCTAGTACTACTCTTGCCCAAGCACGCTTAACTTCGGAGTTCTGATGGGATCCGGTGCATTAGTGCTGGTATGAACGCACCCGTCATGTTACGCATTGCGAATTTACTTGAAGCGACTCAATTTCTCTTCTCGAACGAAGTCTAGAGTGTTCAACTTCCGGCTTTTAAGCGACTCAATTAACGCAATTTCCCGAGCCCGACTCGATTAACGGAATACTACTTATGTACGATGGAATACAAAAATGAAAATTGCTTGGTAAACGGAATTCCCGCGTCTCTACGTTCTCGTGCCTAACTTTCGATCCCGATGGACTCACGGGGCCCGTGAGTACAGTTCGGAAAGCTCGTTTCGAGGCCAACACCCCAGGGCCGGAATAATCCGAGAGGATAAAAAGAAAAGAATAGAAAAACGAAAACGAAAACGAGGGGTGCAACACGAGGACTTTCCAGGAGGTCACCCATCCTAGTACTACTCTCGCCCAAGCACGCTTAACTTCGGAGTTCTGATGGGATCCAGTGCATTAGTGCTGGTATGATCGCACCCGTCATGTTATGCATCGCAAATTTACTTGAAGCGACTCAATTTCTCTTCTCAAAGGAAATCTAGAGTGTTCAACTTCCGGCTTTTAAGCGACTCAATTAACGCAATTTTCCAAGCCCGACTCGATTAGAGGAATACTACTTATGTATGACGAAATACAAAAATGAAAATTGCTTGGTAAACGGAATTCCAGCGTCTGTACGTTCTCGTGCCTAGCTTTCGATCCCGATGGACTCACGAGGCCCGTTAGTACTGTTCGGAAAGCTTGTTTCGAGGCCAACACACCGGGCCGGAATAATCCGTGAGGATAAAAAGAAAAAAAAAGGAAAAACGAAAATGAGGGGTGCAACACAAAGACTACCCAGGAGGTCACCCGTCTTAGTACTACTCTCGCCCAAGCACGCTTAACTTCGGAGTTCTGATGGGATCCTGTGCATTAGTGCTGGTATGATCGCACCCGTCATGTTATGATAGACAAATTTACTTGAAGCGACTCAATTTCTCTTCTCGAAGGAAGTCTAGAGTGTTCAACTTCCGGCTTTTAGGCGACTCAATTAACGCAATTTCCCGAGCCCGACTCGATTAACGGAATACTACTTATGTACGACGGAATACAAAAATGAAAATTGCTTGGTAAACGGAATTCCCGCGTCTCTACGTTCTCGTGCCTAACTTTCGATCCCGATGGACTCAGGGGGCCCGTGAGTACTGTTCGGAAAGCTCGTTTCGAGGCCAACACCCCATGGCCGGAATAATCTGTGAGGATTAAAAGAAAAGAATAGAAAAAAGAAAACGAAAACGAGGGGTGCGACACGAGGACTTCCCAGGAGGTCACCCATCCTAGTACTACTCTCGCCCAAGCACGCTGAACTTCGGAGTTCTGATGGGATCCGGTGCATTAGTGCTGGTATGATCGCACCCGTCATGTTACGCATTGCACATTTACTTGAAGCGACTCAATTTCTCTTCTCGAAGGAAGTCTAGAATGTTCAACTTCCAACTTTTAAGCGACTCAATTAACGCAATTTCCCGAGCCCGACTCGATCAACGGAATACTACTTATGTACGACGGAATACAAAAATGAAAATTGCTTGGTAAACGGAATTCCCGCGTCTCTACGTTCTCGTGCCTAACTTTCGATCCCGATGGACTCACGGGGCCCGTGCGTACTGTTCGGAAAGCTCGTTTCGAGGAGAAACACCCCGGGCCGGATAATCCGTGAGGCGAAAAAGAAAAAGAAAAGAAAAGAAAAACGGGAGGGAGGAAAGACGAGAGAGGTGCAAAACGAGGACTTCCCAGGAGGTCACCCATCCTAGGCTCACTCTCGCCAAGCACGCTTAACTGCGGAGTTTGATGGGAATCGGTGCATTAGTGTGGTTGATGCAACCGTCATGTTAGATCGCCAAAATTTACTTGAAGCGACTCAATTTCTCTTCTCAAAGGAAGTCTAGAGTGTTCAACTTCCGGCTTTTAAACGACTCAAATAACGCAATTTCCCGAGCCCGACTCGATTGACGGAATACTACTTATGTACGATGAAATACAAAAATGAGAGTTGCTTGGTAAACGGAATTCCCGCGTTTCTATGTTCTCGTGCCTAACATTCGATCGCAATGGACTCACGGGGCCCGTGAGTACTGTTCGGAATGCTCGTTTCGAGACCAATACCCCGGGCCGGAATAATCCATGAGGATAAAAAGAAAAGAAAAGAAAAACGAAAACGAGGGGTGCAACACGAGGACTTCCCAGGAGGTCACCCATCCTAGTACTACTCTCGCCCAAGCACGCTTAACTTCGGAGTTCTGATGGAATCCGGTGCATTAGTGCTGGTATGATCGCACCCGTCATGTTACGCATTGCGAATTTACTTGAAGCGACTCAATTTCTCTTCTCGAAGGAAGTCTAGAGTGTTCAACTTCCGGCTTTTAAGCGACTCAATTAACGCAATTTCCCGAGCCCGACTCGATTGACGGAATACTACTTTTGTACGACGAAATACAAAAATGAAAATTGCTTGGTAAACGGAATTCCAGCGTCTCTACGTTCTCGTGCCTAGCTTTCGATCCCGATGGACTCACGAGGCCCGTGAGTACTGTTCGAAAAGCTTGTTTCGAGGCCAACACCCCCGGCCGAAATAATCCGTGAGGACAAAAAGAAAAGAAAAGAAAAACAAAAACGAGGGGTGCAACACGAGGACTTCCCAGGAGGTCACCCATCCTACTACTACTCTCGCCCAAATACTCTTAACTTTGTAGTTCTGATGGGATCCGGTGCATTAGTGCTAATGTGATCGCACCCGTCTTTTAAGCGACTCAATTAACGTAATTTCCCGAGCCCGACTCGATTAATGGAATACTACTTATGTACGACGAACTACAACAATGAAAATTGCTTGGTAAACGGAATTCCCGCGTCTCTACGTGCTTGTGCCTAACTTTCGATCGCGATGGACTCACGGGGCCCATGAGTACTGTTCGGTAAGCTCGTTTCGAGACCAAGACCCCGGGCTGGAATAATCCGTGAGGATAAAAAGAAAAGAAAAGAAAAGAAAAATGAAAACGAGGACTTCCTAGGAGGTCACCCATCCTACTACTAATCTCGCCCAAGCACGCTGAATTTCGGAGTTCTGATGGGATCCGGCGCATTAGTGCTGGTATGATCGAACCCGTCATGTTTTGCATCGCAAATTTACTTGAAGCGACTCAATTTCTCTTCTCAAAGGAAGTCTAGAGTGTTCAACTTCCGGCTTTTAAGCGACTCAATTAACGCAATTTCCCGAGCCTGACTCGATTAACGGAATACTACTTATGTACGACGGAATACAAAAATGAAAATTGCTTGGAAAACGGAATTCCCGCGTCTCTACGTTCTCGTGCCTAACTTTCGATCCCGATGGACTCACGGGGCCCGTGAGTACTGTTCGGAAAGCTCGTTTCGAGGCCAACACCCCAGGGACGGAATAATCCGTGAGGATAAAAAGAAAAGAATAGAAAAACGAAAACGAAAACGAGGGTTGCAACACGAGGACTTCCCAGGAGGTCACCCATCCTAGTACTACTCTCGCCCAAGGACGCTTAACTTCGGAGTTCTGATGGGATCCGGTGCATTAGTGCTGGTATGATCGCACCCGTCATGTTACGCATTGCAAATTTACTTGAAGCGACTCAATTCCTCTTCTCGAAGGAAGTCTAGAGTGTTCAACTTCCGGCTTTTAAGCGACTCAATTAACGCAATTTCCCGAGCCCGACTCGATTAAAGGAATACTACTTATGTACGACGGAATACAAAAATGAAAATTGCTTGGTAAACGGAATTCCCGCGTCTCTACGTTCTCGTGCCTAACTTTCGATCCCGCTGGACTCACGGGGCCCGTGAGTACTGTTCGGAAAGCTCGTTTCGTGGCCAACACCCCGGGCCCGAATAATCCGTGAGGATAAAAGGAAAAGAAAAGAAAAACGAAAACGAGGGGTGCAGCACGAGGACTTCCCAGGAGGTCACCAATCCTAGTACTACTCTCGCCCAAATACGCTTAACTTTGGAGTTCTGATGGGATCCGGTGCATTAGTGCTAGTATGATCGCACCCGTCATGTTATGCATCGCAAATTTACTTGAACCGACTCAATTTCTCTTCTCGAAGGAAGTCTAGAGTGTTCAACTCCGGCTTTTAAGCGACTCAATTAACGCAATTTCCCGTGCCCGACTCGATTAAAGGAATACTACTTATGTACGACGAAATACAAAAATGAAAATTGCTTGGTAAACGGAATTCCCGCATTTCTATGTTCTCGTGCCTAACTTGCGATCCCGATGGACTCACGGGGCCCGTGAGTACTGTTCGGAAAGATCGTTTCGAGGCCAACACCTCGGGCCAAAATAATCTGTGAGAATAAAAGGAAAAGAAAAGAAAAACAAAAACGAGGGTTGCAACACGAGGACTACCCACGAGGTCACCCATCCAAGTACTACTCTCGCCCAAGAACGCTTAAGTTCGAAGTTCTGATAGGATCCGGTGCATTAGTGCTGGTATGATCGCACCCGTCATGTTATGCATCGCAAATTTACTTGGAGCCACTCAATTTCTCTTCTCGAAGGAAGTCTAGAGTGTTCAACTCCGGCTTTTAAGCGACTCAATTAACGCAATTTCCCGAGCCCGACTCGATTAACGGGATACTACTTATGTACGACGGAATACAAAAATGAAAATTGCTTGGTAAACGGAATTCCCGCGTCTATACGTTCTCGTGCCTAACTTTCGATCCCGATGGACTCACGGGGCCCGTGAGTACTGTTCGGAAAGCTCGTTTCGAGACCAACACCCCGGGCCGGAATAATCCGTGAGGATAAAAAGAAAAGAAAAGAAAAACGAAAACGAGGGGTGCAACACGAGGACTTCCCAGGAGGTCACCCATCCTAGTACTAATCTCGCCCAAGCACGCTGAACTTCGGAGTTCTGATGGGATCTGTTACATTAGTGCTGGTATGATCGCATCCGTCATGTTATGCATCGCAAATTTACTTGAAGCGACTCAATTTCTCCTCTCAAAGGAAGTCTAGAGTGTTCAACTTCCGGCTTTTAAACGACTCAATTAACGCAATTTCCCGAGCCCGACCCGATTGACGGAATACTACTTATGTACGACGAAATACAAAAATGAAAATTGCTTGGTAAACGGAATTCCAGCGTCTCTACGTTCTCGTATCTAGCTTTCGATCCCGATGGACTCACGAGGCCCGTGAGTACTATTCGGAAAGCTCGTTTCGATGCCAACACCTCGGGCTGGAATAATCCGTGAGGATCAAAGTAAAAGAAAAGAAAAACAAAAACGAGGGGTGCAACATGAGGGCTACCCAGGAGGTCACCCATCCAAGTACTACTATCGCCCAAGCACGCTTAACTTCGGAGTTCTGATGGGATTCGGTGCATTAGTGCTGGTATGATCGAACCCGTCATGTTATGCATTGCAAATTTACTTGAAGCAACTCAATTTCTCTTCTCGAAAGAAGACTAGAGTGTTCAACTCCGGCTTTTAAGCGACTCAATTAACACAATTTCCTGAGCCCGACTCGATTGATGGAATACTACTTATGTACGACGAAATACAAAAATGAAAATTGCTTGGTAAACGGAATTCCCTCATCTTTACGTTCTCGTACCTAACTTTCGATCGCGATGGACTCACGGGGCCCGTGAGTACTGTTCGGAAAGCTCGTTTCGAGATCAACACCCTGGGCCGGAATAATCCGTGAGAATAAAAGGACAAGAAAAGAAAAGAAAAACGAAAACGAGGGGTGCAACACGAAGACTTCCCATGAGGTCACCCATCCTAGCACTAATCTTGCCCAAGCACGCTGAACTTCGGAGTTCTGATGGGATCCGGTGCATTAGTGCTGGTATGATCGCACCCGTCTTGTTATGTATCACAAATTTACTTGAAGCGACTCAATGTCTCTTCTCAAAGGGAGTCTAGATTGTTCAACTTCTTGCTTTTAAGCTACTCAATTAACGCAATTTCCCGAGCCCGACTCGATTGACGGAATACTACTTATGTACGACGAAATACAAAAATGAAAATTGCTTGGTAAACGGAATTCCAGCGTCTCTACGTTCTCGTGCCTAGCTTTCGATCCCGATGGACTCATGAGGCCCGTGAGTACTGTTCAGAAAGCTCGTTTCGAGGCCAACACCCCGGGCCGGAATAATCCGTAAGGGAAAAAAGCAAAGAAAAGAAAAACAAAAACGAGGGGTGCAACCAAGTACTTTCCAGGAGGTCACCCATCCTAGTACTAATCTAGCCCAAGCACGCTGAACTTCGGAGTTCTGATGGGATCCGGTGCATTAGTGCTGGTATGATCGTACCCGTCATGTTTTGCATCGCAAATTTACTTGAAGCGACTCAATTTCTCTTCTCAAAGGAAGTCTAGAGTGTTCAACTTCCGGCTTTTAAGCGACTCAATTAACGCAATTTCCCGCGCCCGACTCGATTAACGG
>JAGKPW010000626.1:0-12231 GCA_019926035.1 Melaleuca alternifolia | reverse complement strand
TCCCGCGTCTCTACGTTCTCGTGCCTAACTTTCGATCCCGATGGACTCACGGGCCCCGTGAGTACTGTTCGGAAAGCTCGTTTCGAGGCTAACACCCCGGGCCCGAATAATCCGTGAGGATAAAAGGAAAAGAAAAGAAAAACGAAAACGAGGGGTGCAGCACGAGGACTTCCCAGGAGGTCACCAATCCTAGTACTACTCTCGCCCAAGCACGCTTAACTTCGGAGTTCTGATGGGATCCGGTGCATTAGTGCTGGTATGATCGCACCCGTCATGTTACGCATTACAAATTTACTTGAAGCGACTCAATTTCTCTTCTCGAAGGAAGTCTAGAGTGTTCAACTTCCGGCTTTTAAGCGACTCAATTAACGCAATTTCCCGAGCCCGACTCGATTAACGGAATACTACTTGTGTACGACGGAATACAAAAATGAAAATTGCTTGGTAAACGGAATTCCCGCGTCTCTTCGTTCTCGTGCCTAACTTTCGATCCCGATGGACTCACGGGGCCCGTGAGTATTGTTCGGAAAGCTCGTTTCGAGGCCAACACCCCAGGGCCGGAATAATGCGTGAGGATAAAAAGAAAAGAATAGAAAAACGAAAACGAAAAAGAGGGGTGCAACACGAGGACTTCCCAGGAGGTCACCCATCCTAGTACTACTCTCGCCCAAGCACGCTTAACTTCGGAGTTCTGATGGGATTCGGTGCATTAGTGCTGGTATGATCGCACCCGTCATGTTACGCATTGCAAATTTACTTGAAGCGACGCAATTTCTCTTCTCGAAGGAAGTCTAGAGTGTTCAACTTCCGGCTTTTAAGCGACTCAATTAACACAATTTCCCGAGCCCGACTCGATTAACGGAATACTACTTATGTACGACGGAATACAAAAATGAAAATTGCTTGGTAAACGGAATGCCCGCGTCTCTACGTTCTCGTGCCTAACTTTCGATCCCGATGGACTCAGGGGGCCCGTGAGTACTGTTCGGAAAGCTCGTTTCGAGGCCAACACCCCAGGGCCGGGATAATCCGTGAGGATAAAAAGAAAAGAATAGAAAAACGAAAACGAAAACGAGGGGTGCAACACGAGGACTTCCCAGGAGGTCACCCATCCTAGTTCTACTCTCGCCCAAGCACGCTTAACTTCGGAGTTCTGATGGGATCCGGTGCATTAGTGCTGGTATGATCGCACCCGTCATGTTGTGCATTGCAAATTTACTTGAAGCGACTCAATTTCTCTTCTCGAAGGAAGTCTCGAGTGTTCAACTTCCGGCTTTTAAGCGACTCAATTAACGCAATTTCCCGAGCCCGACTCGATTACGGAATCACTACTTATGTAGACGGAATACAAAAATGAAATTGCTTGGTAAACGGAATTCCCGCGTCTCTACGTTCTAGTGCCTAACTTTCGATCCCGATGGACTCACGGGGCCCGTGAGTACTGTTCGGAAAGCTCGTTTCGAGGCCAAAACCCTTGGGCCGGAATAATCCGTGAGGATAAAAAGAAAAGAATAGAAAAACGAAAACGAAAACGAGGGGTGCAAAACGAGGACTTCCCAGGAGGTCACCCATCCTAGTACTACTCTCGCCCAAATACGCTTAACTTTGGAGTTCTGATGGGATCCGGTGCTGCATAGTGTGGTAGATCGACCCGTCATGTTACGCATTGCAAATTTACTTAAGCGACTCAATTTCTCTTCCGAAGGAAGTCTAGGAGTGTCAAACTTCCGGTTTTTTTAGCGACTTCAATTACGCCCCCCCCCCCCCCAACTAAAGACCCGAGCCCGACTCGATTAACGGAATACTACTTATGTACGACGGAATACAAAAATGAAAAATGCTTGGTAAACGGAATTCCCGCGTCTCTACGTTCTCGTGCCTAACTTTCGATCCCGATGGACTCACGGGGCCCGTGAGTACTGTTCGGAAAGGTCGTTTCGAGGCCAACACCCCAGGGCCGGAATAATCCGTGAGGATAAAAAGAAAAGAATAGAAAAACGAAAACGAAAACGAGGGGTGCAACACGAGGACTTCACAGGAGGTCACCCATCCTAGTACTACTCTCGCCCAAGCACGCTTAACTTCGGAGTTCTGATGGGATCCGGTGCATTAGTGCTGGTATGATCGCACCCGTCATGTCACGCATTGCAAATTTAATTGAAGCGACTCAATTTCTCTTCTCGAAGGAAGTCTAGAGTGTTCAACTTCCGGCTTTTAAGCGACTCAATTAACGCAATTTCCCGAGCCCGACTCGATTAACGGAATACTACTTATGTACGATGGAATACAAAAATGAAAATTGCTTGGTAAACGGAATTCCCGCGTCTCTACGTTCTCGTGCCTAACTTTCGATCCCGAGGGACTCACGGGGCCCGTGAGTACTGTTCGGAAAGCTCGTTTCGAGGCCAACACCCCAGGGCCGGAATAATCGGTGAGGATAAAAAGAAAAGAATAGAAAAACGAAAACGAAAACGAGGGGTGCAACACGAGGACTTCCCAGGGGGTCACCCATCCTAGTACTACTCTCGCCCAAGCACGCTTAACTTCGGAGTTCTGATGGGATACGGTGCATTAGTGCTGGTATGATCGCACCCGTCATGTTACGCATTGCAAATTTACTTGAAGCGACTCAATTTCTCTTCTCGAAGGAAGTCTAGAGTGTTCAACTTCCGGCTTTAAGCGACTCAATTAACGCAATTTCCCGAGCCCGACTCGATTAACGGAATACTAATTATGTACGACGGAATACAAAAATGAAAATTGCTTGGTAAACGGAATTCCCGCGTCTCTACGTTCTCGTGCCTAACTTTCGATCCCGATGGACTCACGGGGACCGGAGTACGGTTCGGAAGCTCGTTTTCGAGGCCAACACCCAGGGCCGGAAAAAATCCGTGAGGATAAAAAGAACAAAGAAAAGAAAAGAAAAACGAAAACGAGGGGTGCAACACGATGACTTCCTAGGAGGTCACCCATCCTAGTACTAATCTCGCCCAAGCACGCTGAACTTCGGAGTTTTGATGGGATACGGTGCATTAGTGCCGGTATGATCGCACCCGTCATTTTATGCATCGCAAATTTAGTTAAAACGACTCAATTTCTCTTCTCGAAGGAAGTCTAGAGTGTTCAACTTCCGGCTTTTAAGCGACTCAATTAACGCAATTTCCCGAGGCCGACTCGATTAACGGAATACTACTTATGTACGACGGAATACAAAAATGAAAATTGCTTGGTAAACGGAATTCCCGCGTCTCTACGTTCTCGTGCATAACTTTCGATCCCGATGGACTCACGGGGCCCGTGAGTACTGTTCGGAAAGCTCGTTTCGAGGCCAACACCCCAGGGCCGGGATAATCCGTGAGGATAAAAAGAAAAGAATAGAAAAACGAAAACGAAAACGAGGGGTGCAACACGAGGACTTCCCAGGAGGTCACCCATCCTAGTACTTCTCTCGCCCAAGCACGCTTAACTTCGGAGTTCTGATGGGATCCGGTGCATTAGTGCTGGTATGATCGCACCCGTCATGTTACGCAATGCAAATTTACTTGAAGCGACTCAATTTCTCTTCTCGAAGGAAGTCTATAGTGTTCAACTTCCGGCTTTTAAGCGACTCAATTAACGCAATTCCCCGAGCCCGACTCGATTAACGGAATACTACTTATGTACGACGGAATACAAAAATGAAAATTGCTTGGTAAACGGAATTCCGCGTCTCTACGTTCTCGTGCCTAACTTTCGATCCCGATGGACTCACGGGGCCCGTGTGTACTGTTCGGAAAGCTCGTTTCGAGGCCAACACCCCAGGGCCGGAATAATCCGTGAGGATAAAAAGAAAAGACTAGAAAAACGAAAACGAAAACGAGGGGTGCAACACGAGGACTTCCCAGGAGGTCACCCATCCTAGTACTACTCTCGCCCAAGCACGCTTAATTTCGGAGTTCTGATGGGATCCGGTGCATTAGTGCTGGTATGATCGCACCCGTCATGTCACGCATTGCAAATTTACTTGAAGCGACTCAATTTCTCTGCTCGAAGGAAGTCTAGAGTGTTCAACTTCCGGCTTTTAAGCGACTCAATTAACGCAAGTTCCCGAGCCCGACTCGATTAACGGAATACTACTTATGTACGACGGAATACAAAAATGAAAGTTGCTTGGTAAACGGAATTCCCGCGTCTCTACGTCTCGTGCTAACTTTCGATCCCGATGGATCCCGGGGCCCCGGGAGTCCTGTCGGAAAGCTCGTCGAGGCCAACACCAGGGAGCGAAAGAATCCGTGCGGAAATAAAAAAAACAGCATTAGAAAACGAATACCGAAACGAGGGGTGCACACGAGGACTTGCCCAGGAGGTCAACCATCCTAGTACTACTCTCGCCCAAGCACGCTTAACTTCGGAGTCCTGATGGGATCCGGTGCATTAGTGCTGGTAGGATCGCACCCGTCATGTTACGCATTGCAAATTTACTTGAAGCGACTCAATTTCTCTTCTCGAAGGAAGTCTAGAGTGTTCAACTTCCGGCTTTTAAGCGACTAAATTAACGCAATTTCCCGAGCCCGACTCGATTAACGGAATACTACTTATGTACGACGGAATACAAAAATGAAAATTGCTTGGTAAACGGAATTCCCGAGTCTCTACGTTCTCGTGCCTAACTTTCGATCCCGATGGACTCACGGGGCCCGTGAGTACTGTTCGGAAAGCTCGTTTCGAGGCCAACACCCCAGGGCCGGAATAATCCGTGAGGATAAAAGAAAAGAATAGAAAAACGAAAACGAAAACGAGGGGTGCTACACGAGGACTTCCAAGGAGGTCACCCATCCTAGTACTACTCTCGCCCAAGCACGCTTAACTTCGGAGTTCTGATGGGATCCGGTGCATTAGTGCTGGTATGATCGCACCCGTCTTGTTATGCATCACAAATTTACTTGAAGCGACTCAATGTCTCTTCTCAAAGGGAGTCTAGATTGTTCAACTTCTTGCTTTTAAGCTACTCAATTAACGCAATTTCCCGAGCCCGCCTCGATTTAAACGGAATACTACTATGTACGACGGAATACAAAAAAAATGAACATTGCTGGGAAACGGAATGCGCGTCTCTACGTTCTCGTGCCTAACTTTCGATCCCCGATGGACTCACGGGGCCGGTGAGTACTGTTCGGAAAGCTCGTTTCGAGGCCAACACCCCAGGGCCGGAATAATCCGTGAGGATAAAAAGAAAAGAATAGAAAAACGAAAACGAAAACGAGGGGTGAAACACGAGGACTTCCCAGGAGGTCACCCATCCTAGTACTACTCTCGCCCAAGCACGATTAACTTCGGAGTTCTGATGGGATCCGGTGCATTAGTGCTGGTATGATCGCACCGTCATGTTACGCATTGCAAATTTACTTGAAGCGACTCAATTTCTCTTCTCGAAGGAAGTCTAGAGTGTTCAACTTCCGGCTTTTAAGCGACTCAATTAACGCAATTTCCGGAGCCCGACTCGATTAACGGAATACTACTTATGTACGACGGAATACAAAAATGAAAATTGCTTGGTAAACGGAAATCCCGCGTCTCTACGTTCTCGTGCCTAACTTTCGATCCCGATGGACTCACGGGGCCCGTGTGTACTGTTCGGAAAGCTCGTTTCGAGGCCAACACCCCAGGGCCGGAATAATCCGTGAGGATAAAAAGAAAAGAATAGAAAAACGGAAACGAAAACGAGGGGTGCAACACGAGGACTTCCCAGGAGGTCACCCATCCTAGTACTACTCTCGCCCAAGCACGCTTAACTTCGGAGTTTTGATGGGATCCGGTGCATTAGTGCTGGTATGATCGCACCCGTCATGTTACGCATTGCAAATTTACTTGAAGAGACTCAATTTCTCTTCTCGAAGGAAGTCTAGAGTGTTCAACTTCCGGCTTTTAAGCGACTCAATTAACGCAATTTGCCGAGCCCGACTCGATTAACGGAATACTACTTATGTATGACGGAATACAAAAATGAAAATTGCTTGGTAAACGGAATTCCCGCGTCTCTACGTTCTCGTGCCTAACTTTCGATCCCGATGGACTCACGGGGCCCGTGAGTACTGTTCGGAAAGCTCGTTTCGAGGCCCACACCCCAGGGCCGGAATAATCCGTGAGGATAAAAAGAAAAGAATAGAAAAACGAAAACGAAAACGAGGGGTGCAACACGAGGACTTCCCAGGAGGTCACCCATCCTAGTACTACTCTCGCTCAAGCACGCTTAACTTCGGAGTTCTGATGGGATCCGGTGCATTAGTGCTGGTATGATCGCACCCGTCATGTGAAGCATTGCCAATTTACTTGAAGCGGACTCAAATCGCTCCATTTTCTCTTTCGACCAACGGAAGCTTATTTTTTGAATAGCGCTGTTACAAGTTTTCCTTCCTCCGGTTTTTTAAGCCGCCCCCTCAACTTAAACGCCACTGTTCTTGAGCCAGACCTATCCTCGTTACGGAATTTACCATATTTATGTACGCTCGTGATGTTCTAAAAATTGTATTTTAATCTGCGTTTTTGGCTCAAAAGGACCATTCCGCGCTCTTTTTTTACTACCGTTTCTCTGTGCTAAACTGTCGATCCCGATGGATTTTCACCCCGGGGCACTCTGTGCTGATGTGTAATGTTCGGGAAAGTTAGTTGCTTCGAGGCCAACACCACCACCATGTGGCAACACGAGGAATACATCCCTCTCCGTGAGGATAAAAAGAAAGGAATAGAAAAACGAAAACGAAAACGAGGGGTGCAACACGAGGACTTCTCAGGAGGTCACCCATCCTAGTTCTACTCTCGCCCAAGCACGCTTAACTTCGGAGTTCTGATGGGATCCGGTGCATTAGTGCTGGTATGATCGCACCCGTCTTTTTACGCATTGCAAATTTACTTGAAGCGACTCAATTTCTCTTCTCGAAGGAAGTCTAGAGTGTTCAACTTCCGGCTTTAAAGCGACTCAATTAACGCAATTTCCCGAGCCCGACTCGATTAACGGAATACTACTTATGTACGACGGAATACAAAAATGAAAATTGCTTGGTAAACGGAATTCCCGCGTCTCTACGTTCTCGGGCCTAACTTTCGATCCCGATGGACTCCAGGGGCCGTGAGTACTGTTCGGAAGCCCGTTTCGCGGCCAACACCCCAGGGCCGGAATAATCCGTGAGGATAAAAAGAAAGGAATAGAAAAACGAAAACGAAAACGAGGGGTGCAACACGAGGACTTCTCAGGAGGTCACCCATCCTAGTTCTACTCTCGCCCAAGCACGCTTAACTTCGGAGTTCACACGCACATGGGCTCAGGTGCATTAGTATGGATATCGATCCACCGTCATGTTCCCCTTACGACATTGCAAATTTATTGGAAGCGATACTCAATTTTCTCTTCCGAAGAAGCTAGAGGGTCACTTACGGCTCGGTTCACAGCGACTAAACACGTAACGCAATTTCCCGAGCCCGACTCGATTAACGGAATACTACTTATGTACGACGGAATACAAAAATGAAATTTGCTTGGTAAACGGAATTCCCGCGTCTCTACGTTCTCGTGCCTAACTTTCGATCCCGATGGACTCACTGGGCCCGTGAGTACTGTTCGGAAAGCTCGTTTCGAGGCCAACACCCCAGGGCCGGAATAATCCGTGAGGATAAAAAGAAAAGAAAAACGAAAAACGAAAACGAGGGGTGCAACACGAGGACTTCCCAGGAGGTCACCCATCCTAGTACTACTCTCGCCCAAGCACGCTTAACTTCGGAGTTCTGATGGGATCCGGTGCATTAGTGCTGGTATGATTGCACCCGTCATGTTACGCATTGCGAATTTACTTGAAGCGACTCAATTTCTCTTCTCGAAGGAAGTCTAGAGTGTCCAACTTCCGGCTTTTAAGCGACTCAATTAACGCAATTTCCCGAGCCCGACTCGATTAACGGAATACTACTTATGTACGACGGAATACAAACATGAAAATTGCTTGGTAAACGGAATTCCCGCGTCTCTACGTTCTCGTGCCTAACTTTCGATCCCGATGGACTCACGGGGCCCGTGAGTAATGTTCGGAAAGCTCGTTTCGAGGCCAACACCCCAGGGCCGGAATAATCCGTGAGGATAAAAAGAAAAGAATAGAAAAACGAAAACGAAAACGAGGGGTGCAACACGAGGACTTCCCAGGAGGCCACCCATCCTAGTACTACTCTCGCCCAAGCACGCTTAACTTCGGAGTTCTGAGGGGATCCGGTGCATTAGTGCTGGTATGATCGCACCCGTCATGTTACGCATTGCAAATTTATTTGAAGCGACTCAATTTCTCTTCTCGAAGGAAGTCTAGAGTGTTCCAACGTCCGGCTTTTAAGCGACTCAATTAACGCAATTTCCCGAGCCCGACTCGATTAACGGAATACCACTTATGTACGACGGAATACAAAAATGAAAATTGCTTGGTAAACGGAATTCCCGCGTCTCTACGTTCTCGTGCCTAACTTTCGATACCGATGGACTCACGGGGCCCGTGAGTACTGTTCGGAAAGCTCGTTTCGAGGCCAACACCCCAGGGCCGGAATAATCCGTGAGGATAAAAAGAAAAGAATAGAAAAACGAAAACGAAAACGAGTGGTGCAACACGAGGACTTCCCAGGAGGTCACCCATCCTAGTACTACTCTCGCCCAAGCACGCTTAACTTCGGAGTTCTGATGGGATCCGGTGCATTAGTCATGGTATGATCGCACCCGTCATGTTACGCGTTGCCAATTTACTTGAAGCGACTCAATTTCTCTTCTCGAAGGAAGTCTAGAGTGTTCAACTTTCGGCTTTTAAGCGACTCAATTAACGCAATTTCCCGAGCCCGACTCGATTAACGGAATACTACTTATGTACGACGGAATACAAAAATGAAAATTGCTTGGTAAACGGAATTCACGCGTCTCTACGTTCTCGTGCCTAACTTTCGATCCCGATGGACTCACGGGGCCCGTGAGTACTGTTGGGAAAGCTCGTTTCGAGGCCAACACCCCAGGGCCGGAATAATCCGTGAGGATAAAAAGAAAAGAATAGAAAAAAGAAAACGAAAACGAGGGGTGCAACACGAGGACTTCCCAGGAGGTCACCCATCCTAGTACTACTCTCGCCC
This sequence comes from Melaleuca alternifolia, assembly GCA_019926035.1. Classification (NCBI taxonomy): domain Eukaryota; kingdom Viridiplantae; phylum Streptophyta; class Magnoliopsida; order Myrtales; family Myrtaceae; genus Melaleuca; species Melaleuca alternifolia. The sequence goes on along the minus strand of JAGKPW010000626.1, from coordinate 3,108 downwards.
AAGCACGCTTAATTTCGGAGTTCTGATGTGATCCGGTGCATTAGTGCTGGTATGATCGCACCCGTCATGTCACGCATTGCAAATTTACTTGAAGCGACTCAATTTCTCTTCTCGAAAGAAGACTAGAGTGTTCAACTCCGGCTTTTAAGCGACTCAATTAACGCAATTTCCTGAGCCCGACTCGATAACGAATACTACTTATGTACGACAAAATACAAAAATGAAAATTGCTTGGTAAGGAGAATTCCCACGTCTCTACGTTCTCGTGCCTAACTTTCTATCGCAATGGACTCACGGGGCCCGTGAGTACTGTTCGGAAAGCTCGTTTCGAGGCCAACACCCTAGGGCCGGAATAATCCGTGAGGATAAAAAGAAAAGAATAGAAAAACGAAAACGAAAACGAGGGGTGCAACACGAGGACTTCCCAGGAGGTCACACATCCTAGTACTACTCTCGCCCAAGCACGCTTAACTTCGGAGTTCTGATGGGATCCGGTGCATTAGTGCTGGTATGATCGCACCCATCATGTCACGCATTGCAAATTTACTTGAAGCGACTCAATTTCTCTTCTCGAAGGAAGTCTAGAGTGTTCAACCTCCGGCTTTTAAGCGACTCAATTAACGCAATTTCCCGAGCCCGACTCGATTAACGGAATACTACTTATGTACGACGGAATAAAAAAATGAAAATTGCTTGGTAAACGGAATTCCCGCGTCTCTACGTTCTCTTGCCTAACTTTCGATCCCGATGGACTCACGGGGCCCGTGAGTACTGTTCGGAAAGCTCGTTTCGAGGCCAACACCCCAGGGCCGGAATAATCCGTGAGGATAAAAAGAAAAGAATAGAAAAACAAAAACGAAAACGAGGGGTGCAACACGAGGACTTCCCAGGAGGTCACCCATCCTAGTACTACTCTCGCCCAAGCACGCTTAACTGCGGAGTTCTGATGGGATCCGGTGCATTAGTGCTGGTATGATCGCACCCGTCATGTTACGCATTGCGAATTTACTTGAAGCGACTCAATTTCTCTTCTCGAAGGAAGTCTAGAGTGTTCAACTTCCGGCCTTTAAGCGACTCAATTAACGCAATTTCCCGAGCCCGACTCGATTAACGGAATACTACTTATGTACGACGGAATACAAAATTGAAAATTGCTTGGTAAACGGAATTCCCGCGTCTCTACGTTCTCGTGCCTAACTTTCGATCCCGATGGACTCACGGGGCCCGGGAGTACTGTTCGGAAAGCTCGTTTCGAGGCCAACACCCCAGGGCCGGAATAATCCGTGAGGAAAAAAAGAAAAGAATAGAAAAACGAAAACGAAAACGAGGGGTGCAACACGAGGACTTCCCAGGAGGTCACCCATCCAAGTTCTACTCTCGCCCAAGCACGCTTAACTTCGGAGTTCTGATGGGATCCGGTGCATTAGTGCTGGTATGATCGCACCCGTCATTTTATGCATCGCAAATTTACTTGAAGCGACTCAATTTCTCTTCTCGAAGGAAGTCTAGAGTGTTCAACTTCCGGCTTTTAAGCGACTCAATTAAGGCAATTTCCCGAGCCCGACTCGATTAACGGAATACTACTTATGTACGACGGAATACAAAAATGAAAATTGCTTGGTAAACGGACTTCCCGCGTCTCTACGTTCTCGTGCCTAACTTTCGATCCCGATGGACTCACGGGGCCCGTGAGTACTGTTCGGAAGGCTCGTTTCGAGGCCAACACCCCAGGGCCGGAATAATCCGTGAGGATAAAAAGAAAAGAATAGAAAAATGAAAACGAGGGGTGCAACACGAGGACTTCCCAGGAGGTCACCCATCCTAGTACTTCTCTCGCCCAAGCACGCTTAACTTCGGAGTTCTGATGGGATCCGGTGCATTAGTGCTGGTATGATCGCACCCGTCATGTTACGCATTGCAAATTTACTTGAAGCGACTCAAATTCTCTTCTCGAAGGAAGTCTAGAGTGTTCAACTTCCGGCTTTTAAGCGACTCAATTAACGCAATTTCCCGAGCCCGACTCGATTAACGGAATACTACTTAAGTACGACGGAATACAAAAATGAAAATTGCTTGGTAATATCGGAATTTTTGTCTTCGCGTCTCTATGTTGTCGTGCCTAACTTTCGATCCCGATGGACTCACGGGGCACGTGAGTACTGTTCGGAAAGCTCGTTTCGAGGCCAACACCCCAGGGCCGGAATAATCCGTGAGGATAAAAAGAAAAGAAAAACGAAAAACGAAAACGAGGGGTGCAACACGAGGACTTCCCAGGAGGTCACCCATCCTAGTACTACTCTCGCCCAAGCACGCTCAACTTCGGAGTTCTGATGGGATCCGGTGCATTAGTGCTGGTATGATCGCACCCGTCATGTCACGCATTGCAAATTTACTTGAAGCGACTCAATTTCTTTTCTCGAAGGAAGTCTAGAGTGTTCAACTTCCGGCTTTTAAGCGACTCAATTAACGCAATTTCCCGAGCCCGACTCGATTAACGGAATACTACTTATGTACGAGGGAATACAAAAATGAAAATTGCTTGGTAAACGGAATTCCCGCGTCTCTACGTTCTCGTGCCTAACTTTCGATCCCGATGGACTCACGGGGCCCGTGAGTACTGTTCGGAAAGATCGTTTCGAGGCCAACACCCCAGGGCCGGAATAATCCGTGAGGATAAAAAAAAAAGAATAGAAAAACGAAAACGAAAACGAGGGGTGCAACACGAGGACTTCCCAGGAGGTCACCCATCCTAGTACTACTCTCGCCCAAGCACGCTCAACTTCGGAGTTCTAATGGGATCCGGTGCATTAGTGCTGGTTTGATCGCACCCGTCATGTTATGCATTGCAAATTTACTTGAAACGACTCAATTTCTCTTCTCGAAGGAAGTCTAGAGTGTTCAACTTCCGGCTTTTAAGCGACTCAATTAACGCAATTTCCCGAGCCCGACTCGATTAACGGAATACTACTTATGTACGACAGAATACAAAAATGAAAATTGCTTGGTAAATGGAATTCCCGCGTCTCTACGTTCTCGTGCCTAACTATCGATCGCGATGGACTCACGGTGCTCGTGAGTACTGTTCGGAAAGCTCGTTTCGAGACCAAC